>PVIY010005837.1:0-91353 GCA_004026745.1 Myrmecophaga tridactyla
GGCTACTGGAACACAGCTCTACATTTTCAGGCAGTTCCCTCCAGCCTCTCTGCTACATCTTGAACAACAAGGTGATATCTACTTAATGCATAAGAATAACCTCCAGGATAGCCTCTCGACTCTGTTTGGAATCTCTCAGCCATTGACACTTAGTCTCATTTCACTCTTCCCCCTTTGGTCGAGAAGGTTCTCTCAATCCTTTGATGTTAATTCTCAGCTCATTCTAGGGTTTTTCTCAGTCCCTTGATGCTGAGTCTCAGCTCATTCCAGGATCTCTGTCCCACGTCGCCAGGAAGGTCCACACCCCTGGGAGTCATGTCCCATGCAGAGAGGGGGAGGGTGGTGAGACTGCTCGTCGTGTTGGCTGGAGAGAGAGGCCACGCCTGAGCAACAAAAGAGGCTCTCTTGGGGGTGACTCTTAGGCCTAAATTTTAAGTAGACTTGACCTATCCTTTGTGGGGTTATATTCATATATATTTATAATCTGGAGACCTGTATTTTTAAAAATTCTTTGTTTCATTATGTGAAGAATCACATAATAATCATTTTCTTTGTGGTTGGCAAATTCCCTCCAAAGTAGTTTTCTGTATATATTTATATACACACATGCATATATCTAGGAGCTTCTCTTCAAGACTTACTTGTTATTACCAGTTGAATCATGGATTCTCAGTAGAATGTTCAAGAATTCTGCAAGCTGGCTGTTAAATCATTAGTACCCTGAAATAATCCATGTTGGGAGTGTTTACACCATGGAGATTAGAAATGCTACAAATCAAGATACCCGCCTTCTCCCCCTAGCTAGTTTTATATCAAAATATATTGTGATGAAAGGTTTCTGTCGTGTTATAGGTCATCCCCTAGGGAGTAAACTTTAATTCTAGATTCTGTCTGAATTGTTATCCAGAAGCTCTATAGTTTGAGGATAGAAAAGAGTTAAATTCTAAAGAGATTAAGTATCTATCTCACATAATCTTCAGTCCATTAAATATCTTTTTCCATATCAAAACCTGAATGCCTTTAGAAAATAAAAGACAGGCAGGTCACATACTCAGAGAAAAATAGTACATCTGATAAAGTATTTATATCCAGACAGTACAAAGGATTCTTGTAAATCAATAATGGGAAGACAAATGATCCAATTTAAAAAATGAGCAATCAATATGAATAGAGATTTCACAAAGAAGACAAATAAATGATTAATAAACTTGTAAAAGATATCTATTAGTCATTAGGGAAATGTAAATTCAAACTACAATGATTTATCACCATATGCCCTCTAAAATGGTATAATAAAAAAATTAACAATACCAAGTTTTGGCGAGGATGTGAAGAAATTGGAACCCATATACATTGTTGTTGGGAATGCAAAAAATGTTACAGCAGCTTTTGAAAACAGTTTGATGGTTCCTCAAAAAGTTAAACACATGATTACTCTATAACCCAGCAATTCTACTCCTATTTTATATCCCAAAGAATTGAAAACATATGTTCACACAGGAAAATTGCATATGAATGTTCATAACAGCATTATTTATCATAGCCAAAATATGGTAACAAACCAGATGTCCATCAGTTGATGAATGGATAAACAAAATGTGGTATATCTAACTATACAATGGACTACCATTTAGCAATTAAAAAGAATGAACTCTTGATATATGCTTCAACAGGATGAACATTGAAAAATTATGTTAACTAAAGAAGCCAGACGCAGAAAAATACAAATAAGAAATTTTAAGAAAAGACAAATCTCTAATGATAGAAAGCAGATCATTTGTTGCCTGTGGCTGCACTGGAATGGGGAATAACTGCAAATAGGCACAGAACTTTTTTGGGGTGATGGAAATGCTCTAATAGTTGATTGTGGTGGTGGCTGCTCAATTCTATAAGTTTGCTTAAAATCATTTAGCATTTATAATGCGTGAATTTTATATATAAGTTGCACCTCAATAAAGCTGTTTTAAAAAAGCCTGAAAGTTGCAATTCATTTTTACGTTTCTTATTAACAAGCAAAAAAGTATTAAACAGGTATTCAGGGGATTTAACCTTTCAGTATTCAGCTTCCTTTGCTGGCTTCAATCTTCAGTGAGGAGAGTAGGTTCAGAAACATTGAGTGAACATACATTTCTAAAGAAAAAGACATCTACTCTTTCCTTCAGTTTCATAATTCAGCCTACTGAATGAGAAATGTTTTAGAGTTAAGTTAGTATCCAGTGACTGCTTACCATGAAATCAAAATGTCATAGGGAATTGAGAATCATTAACAAAGATATGTTTGACAAAGCAGAAAAACCTTTGATGACATAAAGACATGATTAAATAAAAATACATTGAAGCATACACACACAAGCAAGGAAAGAATTCATTTTGAAGGATAACTTTGAGCTTTTTACCTTATCTTACCTAATTTTATTCTATTAACTCCTGAGGGAGCCAATGAATGAAGATCTGCCACACAACAGCAAGAAGATAATCAAACCTAGAATGCAGCATCCAGGAGAGAATGTTATTTATCTATTCATAATTTTTTCAAACATAAGAACATTATGGCTTCCTTTTGGCATTTCTTTCATTAGTTTATTCTTCTGATCATTAGAAAGTCATTCTTCATGCAATTTGAACCAAAAATGGCGAAAGATTTGGTTCTGCTCTTAAAGTATGTTTTGGCTGGTCTGACAAAATTGTAATACAAAGTTTCTACTGATTTGTGGAATGTGTAATGGGAGACCTTGAGACGACTTTAAAGGAGAAAGTTGGAAAATTTGAATTTTTCTGAATAAGAAGATACAACTCTTTTTTTCTTAAAATAGAAGTATAGAAGTATATTCCTTCTATCTTCCAAAACCTTTGACAAAGTCACCTACTCTCAAAAGCTTGGGTGAAAGATATGTGACTAAGTGTTTTATTTAATGGGGTGGGGGGTGCAGGGGTATGGTGGAGAAAAGAAAAAAAAAAGCTGAGCTCCTTGTCTGAATCCATTTGGGTTGACAAGAGTTAGCAAATACGAATTGTTAATTTAGTAAAAGAAGAAGCACAGAATCAAAAGTGATCATGGAAATCTAAACTTCCTGAAAATTCTTAGATATTTGGGGAAGAGTAAGACTACATGTGTATGGGCTAAAAAGAAAGCTTGCAAATATTCTTTTTGTAATAATGCATACTGATTATTTTGTTTTCAGAGGACAACAAAAAAATTGTATGTCAAGACATATAATTGTGAAATACTCGGATATACTTCTTCCTTTGGATGTATTAGTGTAATCCTGACACAAGAAAAATTTTTAAAGAAGAGAATTGTATGTAGTATGTGCTTATCAGTTTTGTTTTATGACTTCCATGTTTTGGGCCATGCTTAAAAGGCCTTTTCCCTTTCAAGATAAAAAATAATGCAAATAATGTCTCAGTTTTTCTGGGTCTTTTATGTTTTTGTATTAATTAAATCTTCCATCTTAAATCAAAATTTATTTTGGGCTAAGGAGTAGCTGTTCATTTCTTTGAAGAATTATATAACGATGCAATTCTCTGCCTTTGGGCAACTGCTTCCTCTGCTCCTACTCTTGCTCTCTCCTTCAGAGTATTTTTATTTTTTATTTATTTTATTTTTTTAAACTTTTTTTATTGTATAGTATAACATATATACAAAGCAAAGAAAGAAAAAAAGCAATAGTTTTCAAAGCACTCTTCAGCAAATGGTTACGGGATAGATCTCAGAGTTTGTCATGGGCTACCATACGATCCTTCAGAGTATTCTTAAGGAGTAAACGTGTGTAAGTTGCAAAGTGTCTCAAACTCCAGAGTAAAGACAGGATTGTGGCTGAAATGCTGATCACTTGAGGGTAGGGTATTTTGTAATTGTGTAATTATGACACATCAAGGGTCATAATTGAAGTTTCCTCAAGAACTCTAAGTAGAATAAAAGTTTGAATGTAGACAAATAGAATCCTAGGAATTCACAGTCTGTGTACAAGTTTTCTGGCTCAGCAGCATAGTTAAGGAAGCTGGACAGCTTAGAAATACAACCAAGCTGTGCTCTGGATCACAGGTCTTCTTTTTAACCTTGTTGTTATTTGTTCAAATGTAAAAGCTTTGTTCAAATATGTTTTACTAAAAGGAACCACAATATTTCAGAGATTGACCTGTAGATAGGTTTGTATGAAAATATCATGGGTCTAACCATCTTCTTCTGACCTTTATTTTAATATTGATAAGAAGAATCAATCAATTTGCTCTAAATCTACAAAACTTGCTTTTGTTAAAATGTTCTTATGATCAACTGTGGTAAAAGGATTAAACAAAGACCAGCTCATCCAAGGTAAGTGAGATGCTATGACAAATAACTAGTTTGCTGTTATTGTTCAAAATGCTCTCATTTTTTTCTTTCCTAAAAGAATTTCATTTTTTCCTCTTCTTTGAAGTCTAATAAACATAACATAACCAAATTCTTACTGTGCAGCCTTTCTGTACTTAACTTATTACTCAGTTCATGAGCGAATATAAACAGAGTCTCGGGTGTCTAAAATGTTACAAAATCTTAACAACAAAAGGCATCCTTGAGGACAAACATTTTAAAGTTCTTTCTGATTTAATGATATCTCTATATTTAAGTTCTCCACTTCTAAGCTCTTCTTTCAGTGACAGAGAAACCACTGAAGGTGGTCTATGGTATTGCTGGACAATTTTTATTATGGGAATTTCTTCCTTATTTTGGCATAGATGGGCTTAAATTCAGAGGAAAATAATCATGATGGTAAAGGGTCATGAAATCATATCATATAAGGAGTGTCTGCAAGATCCTGGGAATGTTTCTTTTGTTGAAGAGTACTCAGGGGGAAATAGTAAAACTATTTGATAATGCATGAAAGTCAGTTACATGTCAGATGGATTAAATTCTGTGTAATTCCAAAGAAGGTAAACAGATGAAGTTATGGAAAGACAGATTTTGGCTTTCTAAATGCCTTGTTAAGAGGGTTGGTTAAGGATTGAATGGGCTGCAGGGATAAACAGGTTGGCAGACTATTTGCTGAGACTGTACTGTAGTTGATACTCAAACATTGGTCCAGCTCCAGCAATAAATCTACCTCCCTTTAACTTTCATCTCTCTCTGGCCCCTGGGAATCCTCCTCAGCTTGGATGCGTCCTTCTGCCTGGATAGGCCTTGAGATCTAACTTGCTGCTGTGAGTGGTTCTGCAGTCTACATCTGCGGCAGGAGGGACCCAGGCCGTGCTGCCTCTGCACAGCAACCAAGCTGTGCAGGACGAAAGAGTGGGAGGGGTCGGGCTGCGGCGTTCGGGAAGAAAAATCCGTTACCTGATTTTGGTGATTCTTTTTCTCCAATTCAGTATTTGTGGAGTTCTTCTCCAGTCTACATAGTCCTCCAGAGTTCCAAGCAAGTTGGAGTTATGCTTTTATTAGTTGATTCTGAGGGGAGACTTCTCCAGAGGCTATCTTAGGTCACCATGTTGATGAGGTCACTACTCCACACGGCTGCTTCTTACGGCCTGGGCTTCCTCCAAGTATGACAACCTCAGGTTAATCCCCTTTGCGTGGCAGGCAGCGCCCCAAAACCAAGTGGAAGCTGCATCGCCTTTTCAGACCTAGAAGTCACATGACGTCATTTCTGCCACATTCTATTGGTCAAAAGTTAGCTACATGCCCAATCCCCCTCCACCCCCAATCTCTCTTGATGGGAAGCGTGACAAAGAATTTGGGACTAACTAAATAAAAAACGCGTATCTGTTTTTAAAGAATTTAAACTAAAGGCCATAGTGTAAAAGACTTTCTAAGAGAGAAACATGGGGGAAGAAATAGAAAACTCACTGCATGCAGAAAGGAAAAGCCCAGTAGGGGCTTACTCTGGCTTACTAATGCCACTTCATCTACTGGTGGCATGTATCTTCCCACACTTTGACTGCTTTTTGATTTTTAAATTAATCTCATGCAGCTCAGCATCTACTGGGCTCCCAGGAATTAAAAAGAAAATTCTAACAAATGTATAATGTAACACTATAAAATAAAAAGGGGAAAGTATAACCTAGTTTTTCTCTCTTCTATTTCTCATGACTATTCTAAATGACTGCACTAGCTAATTTGTTTATTTCACATAATGTCCTAACCCTGACTGACTAGGAACTTTATCTGGCCTTGTTATAATCACCAGACGGTCTTCACTTTCTTTGTGATCCCAGCTTTCTGTTGAC
Organism: Myrmecophaga tridactyla; assembly: GCA_004026745.1. Lineage (NCBI taxonomy): Eukaryota > Metazoa > Chordata > Mammalia > Pilosa > Myrmecophagidae > Myrmecophaga > Myrmecophaga tridactyla. The sequence goes on from PVIY010005837.1 coordinate 6,202, forward strand.
TCCATAACTCTTGTTTTTATATCTGCTTAAAAATACATTATAATTTGTGTAGCCATTTTATCAAACAAGCTGGCTTTGTAGTATGCAAACTATCTTTTTTTTTTTTTGCGTAGGCAGGCACCAGAATCGAACCCAGGTCTCTGGCATGGCAGGCGAGAAGTTTGCCTGCTGAGCCACCGCGGCCCACCCAAACTATTTTTTATTCTATCTTTTCAAGCCTGCTTTTGAATTTACTCTTTCTTACCGCTAGATGAAATATTTTACAGGTCTAATTGCTTTCTGGTTTCTTCAAGCACAATAAAGTCTCACTTCAGCAAATAAAAATTCCTATCAAGTAAAATATGAAAACACCAGGAATCTGATCTAATTTAGGCTCTTTTCTCCTCACACTAAGACCTCACCAGGAATGGTAGAAGAGAGCATGTTATACCTCTTCATGATTTTCTAATTCTGCTTCCTTTTCCACTCCTAGGTATGATTTCCTGTCACTACAGAGAAGAAAGAAAAGAGGTAAAAAAAAAAAAAAAAGAGTTTACTTGACTGGTATAGCTGTATATGACAACAAAGTGGAACGTTGCCTTTTCTGACTTAGTCTTGGAAGCCACACAGTGTCACTTCTGTCACAGTCTATTGATTAAAATGAATTACATGCACACCCAGATTCAAAGGATGGGGGCATAGTCCTATACCCATCTTGATGGGAGGCTTGTCATAGATGACAGATATTCCTTTCTGATGCTTTTCCTCTTGGGGGTCTTTTTCCTGGGGGATCCTCCTGCTAAAGGACCTAAGATTGTAGTTGCCTTTAAACAAGTCATGTTTCCATATTTCGCCACTCCTGAATCCTGCTTTCTCCCCAAGACGTCTGGAAATCCACCTTTACAATGTAGGTCTTTGTCTTTCCCAGGTTGACCTTCAGATCCTAGGCTTCCCCGCCCAGAAGCCAGATCTTGTTCCTAAGAAAAACACAGCTTTGCCCACTGCCAGCAGAAATGTGCATCTTGTCCAACACAGCCCTTTATCTGCTGTTCATAATCAGGCCAGTCTAGTTACATACAGCCTTGCATCTTTAGACCTCTTGAGGCAGATTCAGAGTCCATTGTCTGAGTTGCTCAATATTCAGGGGTTATGGACCAAATTCTCTGAGAAGGCTTTTTTTGGGGGGAGGGGGAGTGCATGATCTGGTTATGGACCAAATTCTCTGAGAAGGCTTTTTTTGGGGGGAGGGGGAGTGCATGATCTGGGAATCGAACTCAGGTCTCCCACATGGAAGGCGAGCATTCTACCACCGAACCACCCGTGCACCCTTCAGAGAGGTTTTTTTTAAGTTCCTCTCATGTGGATTGAGGTGAGGGAAAGCACTGTCTTCACTCCTCTTCCATCCCGTCTATAGTCTCCAGAACTCTTTCCAAAGAAATTCTTCTATAGGCTTCTTCAATCTCACTTTTACCTAGATGAAGATAGGAGTGTAAGTAGTGTTGGTAGAAACAGCTTCACAGACCTTGAATAAGATATTGTTCTTAGGCTTTGGAGCCTCAAGTGAAATTACAAGACAGAAGGGTCCTATTTTAATATCTTTGCTATCTTTGAGCCAAAATTAGTCAAGCAAAACTGCTACTTTTACCATAATGGTGTTTAATAAATCTGGAAAATGACTGGTCAATCTTGGCTAAGTTTAGAGGAAGGATTTTTCAGGGGTTATTATTTAATAACCAGTGAGGTCACATGGAATCTGGAAGTGAAGTTTGTGAGAAGAACTTTGTGAGGGGAGCAGGTCAATGAGGTTTCAGGAGGCCAGTACTCTCTTTGTAATCGGCCAAGAGACCATTCTAAAATGAAAACCTATTTGCGTAACTCAACTTTAATGTTTTCTGTTTTCTCCTTTAAAAGATAAAGGCCGAGTTCTTTATTTGGGGGAGAAGGTTTTTTGGGATCCAATCCTTGCCGACCTCTTTGGTCCTATCTCTCACCAGTACATTGGAGGAAAAAGGAACCCAGGTCTGGGAGAGGTCAAATGAATGAGCAGAACTTGCCCTTCTCCTTCCCAAATCGCTCAGGCCAAATTTGGGTGGTCCCATAAAGGAAAGGAACCCACATAGCATTGGATTGAGATTGAAGTTTCTAAACTTGGATTAGGCCAGGCTAGATATTAATAAATGGAAGTGACCACCAAGCTATGGAATCTGCTCAAGATGTTGAAATATAAGAACAGTAGGGTTTATAGAGTATAGTTAAAAGGAGAAAGACAAAAACTGTTTTGGTTTGTATCTCACAAGTTTAGACCACTAATCACCTACTAAACTGGTTAAAAGATGTAGCCATCATTTTGCTTGGGGCAAGACTTGCAGGAGTGGTATGTGGGAGAGTGGAAAATGCCAAGTTGATATACAAGTTTATTTGTAAAATTTTTCTGGGAACTTGAAATTTAAATTCATACTGTAGATGTGCAATGTGTAGTGTGTAATGTACAGTTGCACACTAGCAATATGATTTTTTGATTAGACATTCCGAATTTTTAAAAATTGAATTCAGAGAAGTTATATGATGCCAAGTCCATCTCATACAATTCTCCCCATTTCTCACTAAGATCCACGTTAAACTTTTCTTAATTTCTTATTGTTACAAGCTTTTGTCATTTTATAGACTTTGCATGCATTCTACTTAGAGTAATTTCTCCCTGAATCTTCACTTGGATCATCCCTATAAATCCCTTAGGTCTCAAACTACATATTCTATCTTCTCTGCTCCCTAGGCATACATTGGGTACCCTCCTCTCTTCTTATAACCATATACATTTCTCTCTATTTTCTTTTTTATCTTCCACTCACAATAATTGGTAATTATATTTATTTTTATGTTTATTTGTGTGTCTGATCCTCCCACTAAATGGTAAACCTTATGAGGGTGAGACTATAGCTGTTTTAGTCATCTTAAATAAGGCACATTAGCACAATAGAAACATAGAAGATATTCAATGAATATATTTTTCTTAATCAATGAAGAAATCAAAGTGTTTCCTTGATTATGTTAAAACTGTCACAGTATTTCTGAAGGCCTTTCTTTCTTTTTTTTTTTTGCAGAAATTGCCAAGTACTGATAATGAATAATTTATAGAATGGATAACTAGGCAACTTCAATTTAGATGGTATGCAGTATAAATTAAGGGATAGAAACATAGGCTTGAGGCAAGGGATTTTTAAAAATTCTGCAAGTTGCACCAATGAATATGAGCTGGATACTAACTGGTACAGACTTCATTTCTTATGCTGCTTGATACTCCATCACTAAAGTTGCCTTAAAGGACAAACATAAAATAACCCACTCACACTTAAAAAGAAAGAGCAATGTGATGTCTGTATGGAGATTTACCATTTTGTTTGAGACAAATTATTTACAGTGGAATACATTTAGAGCTGAATTATGGTAGCTTTTAATTCGCAACGATTTTGAGTCAAATGAATATTGATGAAGAAGGCTTTGTAAATAGTAGTAAAATAATTGGTAATGCACTGTGGAATTAGAACTAGTCTTTGAAAGGAAAAAAGGCCAGATTTTAAAATCAAGAGGTTACTTATTATTCCAACACATAGTATGTTGTCATCACCACCCCCTCTATTAAATCCTATAGTGGAAATAGAAATGTTTAATATTCACAGAATGGTATTTGTCCCTGCTATTAAGAATCACATCTTCTGAAAGATGCCACATGAACTTGCACGAGGCAATTATGGTATACATTTTGGGAACTGGGAATTAGATAGAAAGGAGATTTGGAATATAGGTAGGTATGTAAAATTGTGAAGAGGAGGATTTATTTTTTCCCACCCACAAGTTGAGCCATTCCTGATGTCAAATCACAACCACATTCTAGAGGAAATAGCTGTTGACTTTCATTTCTTGTTCAGTGACATTGAACCTCCCCAATTAAAAAAGAAAAAGTGAACTTTCAAATTTGGCAGAAGCATTGGGAGAATCTCCTATGACCCAGCTCTTTCTGTGGAATATACATGACTGTGGTAGCTTGGAGCTATGTGCCCCAGAAAAACACGTCGTTAATCTCAATGCATTCCTGTGGTTGTGAAGCCGTTGTAAATAGGACTGTATGAGGAGTTTACTTTGGTTTAGGTGTGGCCCAACTGCATCAAGATGGGTCTTAATCCTATCTTTGATGGAGAAGGCCACAGAAAGTGAAGCTATGGGGAGCAATCAGAGCTAGAAATCAAAAGAACATCGAAGGGAAAGGAGAAGATGCTACCATGTGCATTGCCATGTGACAGAGAAGCTGGGACCAAGAATCCCCGGCAGCCAGCCCCAGAATGCCACTGTCTTTGGGGAGGAGAAAACACTGCCTTGCTGACATGTCAATTTTGGACTTTTCTTAGCCTCAAACATTAGCCATTAAATTCCCATTGGTTAAGCCAATCCATTGTCTGGTATTTGTTTTAGCATCTGGGAAGCTGATACAATGGCCTTAGCCATCTTTAATAGAAATGTCCTGAAGTATATTTCCTGGAATAGCAAATACTTTAGCCATACCTAATCTTGAGCTCTTATTTTGTGCCAGGTATTATGTGCTAAGAGCACTTGTATGGATTATCTCATTTAATCCTCATTAGATATCAATGATACATGTACTATTATCATTTTCTCCATTTTATAGATAATAAAACCAAATTTTAGGAAGCTTAGTCATTTGTCTGAAGTTATACAACTAATAAGTAGCAGAGTCCAGATTTGAACCCAGACAATTTGTTTGTAAGCGCTGTACTGGTCCTGCCTCTCTTAATGGCCTGCCATTAAGGAATTGACTCTCCAGGGTAGATGTAGGACAAGCTTAATGGATAGACTGGAAGACCAGTATTATGCACTATATGCCTTGAATTAGACTTTTGCAAGTCAGGATTATTTGGAGGTGACAAAACAATCTCTCCATGTGCAAAGTATTCACCGAGAAGCCTTCTTTCCACCCCATTCCCCGCATCTGATGATCTGACTTGTGAGTTGGTGCTGGAGGATGAGCACTAATATAATTTTGTGGCATTGTTCCTCAGGGTGCTGGAAGTGCAGGAGCTGGTAGACAGCCTGTTATTTTCCTCCCCCACCTCTCAAGAAGTAAAGAGGATGTACAGTGCTTTGTAAAGAAGAGGGAGCACAATGAGCTACTTTCTTACCACTGTCTCTCTGGAATCTTGCATTGAACTCAAATACCCTGAGAGTTTGTCAAGAGTTTTTTTTATGAATTAGGAGTCAGTGGAGAATCTCTGGGACTACTACAGCTATGCTATGTACCTCTGCACCAAAAAGTGTTTGAGTATAAGAAATGGAGCATTTGTTTGGGAACTTGAACAAATTCCAATGTTTACTTTAAATTTTTATTACAGCAGGAAATACAGACATCCATGACTTCTACTCTAAAGATTTCTTTTTGGTGGCTCTAAATATGTGAAAAAGGTTCTGGTAAGAATGAGCTATTTAAATGAACATCTCTTCCCACAATTTTTTAAAAAATATTTTTATTGATAAATCTTAACATATAAATGTACAAACATTTCATACATGGTGTACAATCATTGGCGCATAATATCATCACATAGTTGTGTATTCATCACCATCATCATTTTTTAGAACGTTTGCATCATTCCAGACAAAGAGATAAAAAAGAAAAAAAAAAACTCATACATTCCATACCCCTTACTCCTCCCTCTCATCGACCACTAGTATTTCCACCTACGAAATTTATTTTAACCTTTGTCCCTCTATTAGTTGTTTATTTTTTATCCATATTTTTTACTCATCTGTCCATACCCTAGATAGAAGGAGCATCAGACACAAAGTTTTCACAATTGCACAGTCACATTATAAAAAATGATTCTATCATTATACAATTAGTTCAAGAAACAAGGCTGCTTACTTAAAATTAGGCCTAAGAGTCACCCCCAGAGAACCTCTTTTGTTGTTCAGATGTGGCCTCTCTTTCTCTAAGCCATCACAACAAGTGAACTCACTGACCTCCTCCCCTATGCAGAACATGACTCCTAGAGGTATAAACCTCTCTGACAACTTGGGACAGAAATCCTAGGACGAGCTGGGATCAAGGGATTGAGAAAAACTTCTCAACCAAAATGGGAAAGAGAGAAATGAGACAAAATAAAGTGTCAGTGGCTGAGAGATTTCAAACAGAGTCAAGAGATTATCCTGGAGGTTATTCTTATGCATCATATAGATATCTCCTTTTTAGTTTATGGTGTAATGGAGCGGCTAGAGGGAAGTACCTGAAACTTTAGAGTTATGTGCCAGTAGCCTTGTTTCTTGAAAATGATAACTTTTACAATGTGACTGTGTGACTGTGAGAACCTTGTGTCTGATGTTCTTTTTATCTACGGAATAGACAGATGAGTAAAAAATATGGATAACAAACAAATAAATAATAGAGGGACAAAGGTTAAAATAAATTGAGCAGATTGAAATGAGAGGAAGGGGTAACGGGTATGACATGTATGAGTTTTTTTCTTTTTTCTTTCTTTTGCTGGAGAGATGCTAATGTTAAAAAAAATGATCATGGTGATGAATATACCACTATGTGATGATATTCTGAGCCATTGATTGTATAGCATGTGTAGAATGTTTGTATATCAAGAATATTTGTATATCAAGAATGTTTGTATATTTGTTAAGGTTTACAATAAAAATATTAAAAAAAAAAGAAACAAGGCTGATGAAACACAGCTCTGCAGTTTCCCTCCAGCCATTCTAATACACTATAAACTAAAAAGGGATATCTATATATGCGTAAGAATAACGTCTAGATTAACCTCTCGACTCTGAAATCTCTCAGCTACCGACACTTTATTTTTTCTCATTTCTCTCTTCCCCTTTTGGTCAGAAAAGTTTTTGCAATTCCTTGATTCCAGGCCCTGGCTCATCCTGGGATTTCTGTCCCATGTTACCAGGGAAATTTATACCCCTGGGAGTCATGTCCCATGTAGTGGGGGAGGGTAGTGAGTTCACTTGCCACGTTGGCTTAGACAGAGAGGCCACATTTGAGCAACAAAAGAGGTTTTCCCCCACAATCTTTATGACATGTGAACACTGAAAGAAAATTAGAGTTAAAGAACAGTAAATCATGCCATTTCAATCAGAATAAAGGACATTTTAGTTTGACAACAAAGTAGGCTTTTGATGAATCATTATTTTAATATGTAGAATATCAAGAAAAGGACAAATTAAGAACTAAAACATTCTTCTCAAATACTTGTATCTGAAGCCTGGCGAAAAATTATGGGAGATAGGCTCAATTAAAGAAATTTTCACAAAGATATTACTTCACTAGGAGAGTGGCCCCACACTTCTGATCTTTGATTCCTGACCATGTTCCTTGGCTCTCAGATGCCCTAAAGCTGCTTTACTCTTGCTTCACTGTCCCTAGAATGCCCCGGAATGACTCTCCTTGTTTTTCTACAGATCCCTGTTATCAGCCTCTCCTACTCCTCAGTGCTCTGCCTGATGAATTTTAGATTATGTTTGAAGTTGCTATTATTATACAATGTAAGCCTTAAACCACTGGACTCTCAACTATCGCAACCATATACTTGCTTTATCAGAATTAGACCCTGAGAAAAATAATAGCAGCTCCCTTCTGACTCTATCCTTCCTCTCTTGATGAAAATAGAAACTACAACTCTCAAAATGAAAATATTCTTCACCATAAATTACTTCTACTTTCTGTTGCAATCACACTTAGTGAGTGTTTTAGTACAAACATGTCTGATTCTAGTACCCTCAGCAGTGAGTTCCTGAGTAACAGTTTTCAGAAACAGTTGACTTACTGCAATTGCATTTCACCTGTTAGCCAATGAATCAGGTTAGAAATTGTGTTCTCACTTTTTTTCTCTGAAGGGAGGTATTTAAGACATTTTTGTGACAATATTTGAATATAACTTGATAATCCATGAAGCATCAAGGCAATTTCACTTTTGGTTTAGACAGCACACTACATACTCCCTTATAGTTAACACAAACTCTTTCTTTCTCTCTAGTTCCACTCACTATGTAAGTTTCATTTCTCACCATAACTTGCAGTAGCCAGGGTGGACTTGTCCATTAGTCACAATAGGCCCAGTGTCTCCACCCATGATACCATTCAGGGATCCCCAAAAGTATTTTAACCCTAATTTATTTTAAATTCAGAAGGAAAAAGATTAATATGATTGCATTAATTATATAATACAAAAATATATAACAGTGGCTACAACCTGGATTATGTTCACCTTTATATCAAAGGAGTTGTAAAACGTAATTTTTGTATTTATTTATGGAGGAAGTGGCCCACAAAGGCAAAAGTGCCTGGGGTCCTCAAAAGTCAGAACGCAGCCCTGAAAGTAGCTATCTGCTTCACAGCAAATCAACACATCTTCACTGACAACCTCGTTCAACGTTTTTCAGGCCATGATCACATGAGCCGTCCTCTGTTACGTATCTGGTGAGGAAGTGCAATTTATTGGTCGTGAGTTAAAACTAGAGGACCACGTAGAATTCTGAGTAATAACTCTTGGACGATAAAGAGGCCCTCAGATATTGATATCGTATCTTTGTTTGGTTTTAGTCTTTCTTATACCAAAAGTTTTTTTTTTTTTACAAAATTTTAAGGTCAAAATCCTTGGCTTCACTTGCCTTCATTATTTACCAAAACCATGGCACCATCTACTGGTAGTTTAAAGAGGATGTTTTCATTAAAGGAAATTTATGAGTTGAATCCCATATTCTATGCATTTACAAAATGAAGAGACAGTTCATACTACCCTCTTCTCCCCTTGATAATGCAGTTCCTTTTCCCCCACCTGTCCCTTAAAAACTCGTTTTTACGTTCTCAGGCAAAGTTATCTTCTCTTGTAGTTTCTATTGACACATAATGCCTTAACTCCGACCTTGAATTTTTTTGCTGTGCTCTAAATTTTTCTTTTCAACAACGAATTGAACTGAATGTCTTTTCAACTCCAGTTAAACTGTACTGTCTAGATTAAGGATGGCTGCTGTTAAGCATCTCTTCTGACAATATCTTCTAGAGTTTAGATTTTTTGTGTGTCCACACCCTTTACTCTTTTACTCTAATTTATTTACCTGACTCTGATCTTTTAATCTATTCCTTTCTATGGAAATTTTCTAACACTGACCAATTTCAGGCAATGGAACTTTCTATGCCTTTTATTTGTTTAGATTTTTAATTTTGAAACAATTTTAAACCTACAGGGTGGTTGCAAAAACAAAACAAAACAAACAAAAACAAGACCAATAGAGAGAACTCCAATATACCCTTCACCCATATACCTAGATTTACCAACTGTTCTAGTTTGCTAGCTGCCGGAATGCAATATACCAGAAACGGAATGGCTTTTAACAAGGGGAATTTAATGAGTTGCCAGTTTACGGTTCTAAGGCCGAGAAAATGTCCCAATTAAAACAAGTCTATAGAAATGTCCAATCAAAGGCATCCAGGGAAAGATACCTTGGTTCAAGAAGGCCGATGAAGTTCAGGGTTTCTCTCTCAAGTGAGAAGGCACATGGTGAACACAGTCAGGGTTCCTCTCTCAGCTGGAAGGGCACATGGCGAACACAGCATCATCTGCTAGCTTACTCTCCTGGTTTCCTGTTTCATGAAGCTCCCCAGGAGGCGTTTTCCTTCTTCATCTCCAAAGGTTGCTGGCTCATGGACTCTGCATCTCATGGCTACATTGTTCTGCTCTCTCTGAATCTCTCATTCTCCAAAATGTTTCCGCTTTTATAGGACTTCAGAAACTAATCAAGACCCACTCAAATGGGTGGAGACATGTCGTCACCTAATCCAGCTTAACAACTACTCTTGACTAAATCACATCAACCAGGGAGATGATCTCATTACAGTTTCAAACATACAGTATTGGATAAGGATTATTCTACCTTTATGAAATGGGATTTATATCAAAACATGGCTTTTCTTAGGGGGCATACTTCCTTTCAAACCAGCACACCAACTTTTAACATTTTGCCACATTTGTTTTATCATTCTCTCTCTCTAATCATCTATTTTCTTAACATTTTGGAGTAGTTTGCATACATCATATTCCTTAAACACAATACTTCTTGTATATTTCCTAAGAACAAGGACATTCACTTAGGTAATTTTATTAACTTAGAGCTATCAAGTTCAAAAATTTTAACATTGATATAAACCATACAGTCTATATTTAATTTTCTCCAGTTGCCCCAATAATGCCCTTTGGACATTTTTTCCCTCCATTATTAGATCCAACCCAGGATGATATATTGTATTTAATTGTAGTCTCATTAGACTCGCTCTCTTTTTAATTGTGAAAACATATGCACAACTTAAAATTTCCCATCTTAATTACTGCTAAGATACAATTCAGTGGGATTAATCATGTTCACAAGGCTGTTCTACCCTCACCATTATCGATTACCAAAACTTTTTGATCACTCTATACAGAAATACCCACCCCTCCCCTCTTGGTAACCTGTACTTTACTTTCTCTATGAATTTGCTTATTCTTATTATTTCATATGAATGGAATCATGCAAACTTGTCCTTCTGTGTCAACTTATTTCACTCAATATGATGTCTTCAAGGTTGGTCCATGTTGTAGCATGTTTTAGTTTGCTAAAGCTGTCAGAATGCAATATACCAGAAATGGGTTGGCTTTTATAAAGGGAGTTTATTAAGTTACAAGTTTACAGTTCTAAGGCCATAAAAATATCCAAATTGAGGCATCCAGAGAAAAATACATTGACTCAAGAGAGACTGATGGTGTCCAGAATACCTCTGTCAGCTGTGAAGGCACATGGCTGGTGCATGCTGGTGCTTTGGCTTCTGGTTTCAAACAGCTTCCCTGGGGGTGTGTTCTTTCTGCATCTTCAAATGTCTCTGTGTCTGCTCTGAGCTTTTTCCAAAATGGTTCCTTCTTAAAGGACTCCAGTAAATGGATTAAGACCCACCTTGAAGGGGTGGAAAAACATCTCCATGGAAACCACTTAATCTAAAGGTCCTACCCACAATTGGTTGGGTCAACATCTCTATGGAAAGAACTTTATCAAAAAGATCCTGCCCAAACAATGTCTGCCCCCACAAGATTGGATTAGGATAAAGACCATGGCTTTTCTTGAGGGCATAATAGTTTCAAACCAGCACACATTATCAGAATGCCATTCCTTCTTATGGCTGAATAATAGTCAAGGGTATGTGTATATCACATTTTGTTTATGCATTCATCTCTTCATAGACATTTGGGTGGCATCCACCTTTTGGCTATTGTGAATAATGCTGCTGTGAACATTGGTATATAAATATCTGTTTGAGTCCCTCCTTTCAATTCTTTGGAGTATACACTTAGAAGTGGAGTTGCCAGGTCATGTGACAATTCTATGTTTAACTTTCTGAAGACCTGCAAAATTGTTTTCCACAGCAGCTGCATCATTTTACCTTCCCACCAACAATGTATGCAGGTTCCCATTGCTCCACATTTTCACCAGCTCTGTTAGTTTCTTTTTAAATTAATAACCATTCTAGAGGATATGAGGTGGTATCCCCTTGCAAGTTTTTTTTTTTTGGGGGGGGTGCATGATCCTGGAATCAAACTTGGGTCTCCCGCATGGAAGGCGAGCATTCTACAACTGAACCACCATGCACCCTTGAGTTCTTTTTAATGAAAAAAAAATTAGAGCATTTGTAGCTTTACAGAAAACAAAATACACAGAACATACAGGGTTCCTATATACTCTTCCACATTGCTCATAGATTTATGGGTTTATTTCTAAATTCTCAATTCTATTTTTTTTGTCTTATGTCTGGTTGTGCCTGTACCATGCTGTTTTGATTATTGTAGCTTTGCAGTAAGTTTTAAAATGGGAAGTTTGAGTCCTCTGACTTTGTTCTTCTTTTTCATGATGTTTTTGGCTACTCAGGGCCTATGGTATTTGAAGCTGAAAAACAGGTTCTTAAATCTAATCCATTCATGTGAGTTTAAACACTTTTATGTAGGACCTTTTTATGAGGCTACTTCAGGTAAGGTTTAATCTACCTCATCTTGTACATTAAAGTCTGAAAAACACTGCTCTATCAACTCTTATAAAAATTCCAACAATATGACTTTGTCAAGTAAACCTAGGCCTATATTTGAAAATGATAAAAACTAGTAAAACCAGCAAAAACAAATTTGACAATTCAATTAAAGTCTATAATATTATCAGCATTATACCTACTATGAGATAAAACTCGAGTGGAATACAAAGAACCAGCCATAGTCCCTGCCTTTGAGGTATTTACAATCTCTATATAGAAAAACATATTTAAACATAACCATCATACAAGCAGGTGCGATAAAGCTTTCTCATGATACCTCCTCTCAAGCCAGTAATTACAAAATTGGAGCAAATACTAATAATTAGCTTTCCTTCTCCCATTCATTCTCATTTCTTTTCCAGTACTCCAGTTCAGGTTCTCACCCTCTTAATTGTACTCATTACCTCGCAACTATACTAATGTAAGAGTCTTCTAATACTTTACCATAAAGACCATGCTGCAGACTGTTGCCAGATTATTTTTTCTAAAATATTGCTTTTGTCATGTAATACTCTGCTAAAAGCACAGCTTTAGTCTACCCTATCACTTGTTCTAGGATCAAATGTTGGTGCCTTTCTTGGCATTTAGGGTCTTCTAAAGTCTGGGGACATCCTAGCTTCTAATGTGCCTCCAGCTACTCCTTTGTGGGAATCATACGCTGAAGATATGTAATCATATGTTCATATCTTCCCCCTCATCGTTCAAAGTCCAATGAGGCTAAATTTGTACCCCATAACATATTTCTCCGTCTGAGCAATTTAATTTCCCTTTGTCTGGAAAACACTTCCCTGCCATCTTCTCACAGCTAACTCCGATTTATCTTTCAGGAAGAAGTTCAGGAGTCATCTTTTCTCAGATCCCCACTTCAGCCACCACCCATGAATAAATTTCTTTTACTCTGCCCCTTATAATGCATTGTGTGATAGCTATGCTGTTAAAGTTACCACCTCACTTGAAAATACACTTCTTATATGATCATCTACCCCACTGGATAGTAAATAACTTAAGGATAGGGAATAAAACTAAGCATATACTTATAATCGATGATGATTTTTTTGATCAAAATAAGATCTCCCCCATAGATTTCATCCCAAGCCTGAAGTTCCTTCTTAGCCTCTGGTAGCATTTATCTCATGCATGCTCACTTAACATCCATTAGGTAATTCCTGTGTATGGACCCTTTCTATTGGAAGTGATTGAAAGTCCAACTCATACCAGCTTAAGCAAAAAAAGAAAATTTAGTGGATCATGAATTGAAATGTCCAAATGGTAGAGTTATTTTCAGGAATAACTGATTTTAACATCCTATGTTAGCAAGACCTGGCTTCCATTCTTTACTTAGCACTGCCTTCTTCTGGGTCAGCTTTAATATCAGACTCCACATAGTAGCCCTAAAGCTATAGGCTCATATCCTACCCCATTCAAGTCCAGTGGAAAGAGCATGCCTTCCTCCCTGTCTCCTAATTACTCCTGTAAGTCTAGGGATTTGCTTTGACTGGGCCATATACATTTCTGAGGGAGCCCATTACAAGCATAAAGAACATGGAGAAATAAAGCATCAACTTTACTGCTGGCAAAAGATAATTTGGATTATTATCTTAGAGTGAGAGCAAAATGGACTTAATAACTAAGTCTGAGAATATTGTAGAGGAGCTACTAGGTCATAATGGTAGGTTGGCCCACAGTGTCTCTTAAGAGCATCTGTGGAGTTGCTCAAGTGAACATGACAATACTTTTTCCTCAACTTTAACAATCTCATGGATTTCCCCACCAGCCTGATTGAAGAAATAGGGCAAACGAGGACAAGCTTACACTTTTTGAGTGTTCTTAAAATGTGAGGAAAATATCAAGAGTAAGAAAAAAGTTATTCCATTCTAATAGTGTCCATTCCTGAATTAGTCTCTATGACCAGAAGATAGAAGAATGGCCCAGTATGAGTCAGATGCCACTCTCTGCCCCCACCCAAGGCAATGTGCAGTCCGTGCCACCTGCATTCCAAAGGCTGAGTGAGTAGAATTTGATTCAAAATAAAATCCAGATACTATTACTACAAATATGGGAAATTGAGCTTGTGGCAAAAACAACAAACTACACATTTTATGTTAGTTTTCTCATGTAAGTAATCACAGTCTTCTGAGAAAAATAATAAATCTACTCAAGGGTTGCTATGAGGAGTCAATAAGACAATGTGTGTAAAATGTACTGTAATGGTCTCATAGAAGCTTTGTGAACGTGAGCCCTCTGACCCTAATACTTACACAATTATGATTTATAGAGAAAAGTGTAAAGGACATTGTGATAGTTAGGCTCAGGTGTCAACCTGGCCAGCTGATGATGCCCCATTGTCTGTTGCTGTGGACCTAAATCATCAGCATGTGAAATTCATCCATGTCTGATTACATCTGCAGTCGGCTAAGGGGGTGCCTTCCGTAATGAGTGAAATTCAGTTTAATTAGCTGGAGGCTTAAACAAGAGGTCAGAAAAGAGCTAACACAGAGCAGCCCAAGCAGCTCAGCATACCTCATCTCAAGCACTCGTAGCTCAGTCCACACTTTTGGAGATGCAGAAAGGTATCGCCCCAGGGAAAGCCTTTGGAACCCAGAAGCCAGGAGAGATGGCCAGCAGACATCGCATTTTGCCTTCCCATTGAACAGAGAACCTCTGATGAAAGCTAACTGCCTTTCCTCTGAAGAAGAATAAATGTGTAACTAAATAAATCCCCTTATTAAAAGCTGATCCATCTCTGGTATGTTGCATTATGGCAGCTTTAGCAAACTAAAACAGACATATTCTCAGAAAAGAACGAAAAGATGTGAGTCTGGAAGTGTTTAGTGATGTGCATGTGGATTGTTGGTGATGCCTAACCAGGAGGAGGCTCTGCCAGGTTATGGGAAATATCTTATGCCCCCAAACATAATCTTCTGAAATTCTGGCATAATTGCCTCACATGGTTGTAAACAAAGCTATGTCACCTGAATTTAACATTGGATAATCTGATGACTTTTTTTTTTTTACTAAGACCCTAATGTTTAGTCTAGAAGTTATGTCATAATTATTGGTATTCCATATGCTGCCCATATGCCTTCAGAAAGTTATGAGAACTGGGTCTAGTATCGGATTTTCTGGCAAATTTTATATGAAACCATGTACACTTAGAAATAATGACTAGGCATCCCATATGCCTTGTATTTTAGCAAGACTATGAAAGTAGTCCAAGAATGCGGTGTGACAGGAAGAGAAATCTGTGATCAGCATCCAGAAGGGACCAAGCAATGACCTCAGCCTTGCTTTCCCTGAAGTCTGATCATAATAGAAGTCACGGCAATTCAGGAGTCTGACCTCATCAGAGGCCATGTTGAATAAATACAAACTATTAGTCACAGTTTCTGAGAATACCTTAGTGTTGGCTACCCCCTCACACTGCTAATAGACAACTTGGTTTAATCATTGTGAGGGCAATTTTATCAGATATATCAAAAGTCATGCAGCATTCATACCTTTGAAACATAAAGTCCACTTCTAAGAATTTATTCTATGGAGCTGTAGAGGCATCTTTTGTGGTATCTGCTCAGCCCAAGCCCCCCTTCTCTGGAACCTAGGGGAGAGCCCCATGACAGTGTAGTTGAGAAGAGAAAGCCAATAAGTGCAAGGAAGAGAAGAGTTCAGCAGAAGGGACTTCCAGTTAGGAGAGCACAACGAATTCAGGAGATGACACCTCTTCTCTGCCTCAAACAAGGAGCAATGATAGACAGGCTTTATAAAGAGATATCCAAAAAAGGACATAGTCAGCTCAAAAACGAAGTAGACATCTCCATGGACCCAAAAATCAAACAGAAACATCATAGCAGTGAGTGAGATTGAGCTCAAGGGCCTGCCAGACTGAAGATCTCCACGGACAACACTGGCAGGAGAAGGTTACCCAGGGGAAGAGGCAGGGCTCTGCTGCCACTTTCAGAAGGAAGCTCCTTCAGCAGAGAGAATGTAGCAATTAATTCCATGGGGACAGAGCCCTCAAGTTAGACAGACTGGGTGGAAGCATTAACTGGTCATTTCAGAGTTTTTAAGCAGTGAATGAGTAAGATTGATTATGGGTGCTAAAGCAAGAACTAGGACTACAGTCACAGAACAAGCACATGGGATAAGAATATACATAAGAAAAAGAGCCATAAACATAGGGCATAGGACACATATAAGGAAAATAGCCTAGTCACCTATGTCAGTTTGAAAATATTATGTACCCCAGAGAAGCCATGTTTTAATCCTGATTCAATCCTGTGGAGGCAGCCATTTCTTTTAATCCTAATTCAATACGGTGAGTCAGAAACTTTTGAATAGATTATCTCCACAGAGATGTGACACATCAAACTGTGGGTACGACCTTTCGATTAGATGGAGATGTGACTCCACCCATTCAAGGTAGGCCTTGATTAGTTTACTGGAGTCCTTTAAAAGAGGAAACATTTCGGAGACCGTTAGAGCCGTAGAAATGACAGAGCTGACACACACACACATACACAGAGCTGACACAGATGTTTAGAGCCCAGCAGGCATCACCATGAGATATTAAGCAAGCTGGAACCTAGAGAGACTGAAGGGAAGCTAAGAGATGAAAACCAGCCCTGGAGAAGCAAAGTGAGGAATCCCCACAGGAACTGAGGCTGAAAGCAACAGAGCCCAGGAATGAGGGACCAGCAGATGCCAGCCACATGCCTACCCAGCTGACAGGTGTTCCTGACCCATCGACCTTCCTCGAGTTAAGGTCTCTTTCCCTGGATGTCTTAGTTTAGAGATTTTTATAGGCTTAGAAGAATAAACTTGTAACTTTTTAAATTCCCTTTTAAGAAAGCTGTTCCAATTCTTATATATCTTGTTATGGCAGCTGGCAAACTAGAATATTGCCTTGTTACATGACATTTATTTAATATAAGTATGTGTTGTAAATTGTCTCTTGCTCATATACCCTTGGAGAAGTAGAGATGAGCAAAATTGGGAGTCATCAGAGAGAAGCTGCTAAGACTACAATTTCTGGTCATTTTACAACACCCAGTACCAGTTTCTCATGGAGTTGATTACAGGAGGTTATGGGCTTTGTTCAGTAACCTGTATCTTTACATTAAGTTGCATTTTTCTGCTTAAGGCTTTTTGCTCCTTACAATGAAAGGAGCCTTGGCTAAATCAGGAAATAATGAATCTGGGCCCAGTTTTTATACATGAAGATGTTTGCTGAGGAACTCTTTCTAACAGTGAAAAACTGGCAACAATGTAAATTCTAAATGCCCCGAATAAGGAAAGTTTAAACAAAGGAAAGCGTGATCATATGTGGAATGTCATGCAGCCATTCAAAAGTGTTTTCAAAGAGACATTAAAATCAAATCAAACTTCCAACCTACAGTACTGAATAGGGATTAAAAGAAATGGTTGTCTCCACAAAATGGGTCAGATCAGGATTAAAACATGGCTTTTCTAGGGGACATAATCCTTTCAAACCTGCACGGGTTACCAGTAGAATGGATTTCCTCTAGCACCATGAACTTATTTTAATGCAGACTTCATCACGGTGTCTTTTTAAGACAATTCCATGCATCTCTGGTATTAATAACCACTTACACTCTCTCTAATTCACTGAACATTTACAACCTAAATATTTTGCTGAGATCCATCTCCTGTTTTTGTAGTCAGTATTGTTTCTAAATGCCTAGTGAATACTGACTGGTCCTCTGGACTTGAGAACTTACAAAGTTATTTATGTGGTCTTAAAAAATGACTTTTTTTTTTGCCTAGTGGCATTACTTCCATGAAACATAATTGAACACATTGTCTAAAGTCAAGCTACATATGTTTCACCAAATGTTTTCCTTTAGGTTAACATTTTTAGCAGCCTAGAGCATCTTTACCCATGGCAAATCTCTAGAAATGAGAATGCCAAATGAAATCTATCTCAGGAATTTAACTTAAATTTCTTCTGTGGTAGAGCTACTAGAGGATGAGCCAAACCTGGCACTTGGCATTCATTAAAGAAAAGTAAATAATTAAGGAGAGATACTTTCTTCAGTGGGAGTTTCATTTTGATCATAATAAGACAGTGTGAAAGAGTTAGTTCTTTATTTTTTCATCTTACTGCTTTAGACAAAGCGAAGGCAGACAGCTTGATGGAAGATATATTATAGGGATAGAAGAGTATTGGAGAAGACAAATTTTAAAATTCTCTGTGGAAAAGAAACCCCACACATCTTCTGGGAAAGAGACAAATGGAAAATTGATTAATTTATTGTCAAAATTCCCCATTAGAGATGGTCACTCTATCATCATATTTTCACACCACATCCATCATCTTTGCATCAGAGAAATTGAACGCTATCCAAGTCCTGGTGTACTTGTAGTTGAGCTGGCTATGTTCCCTTCTGTTAAAGAAAAGTTTCCCATGGCATATCAAAGCAGTTACATTCAGGTATGAATGTTACTACGTATATACAAGTTATTACAATGTATCTTGCTTAAAAAAACAGTCCACAAGCTGAATTAATGTGACGTAGGTACTCAGTAAGTGGAAAAATTCAAAATATTTGAAATATAAAATAAATTTCTCAAAGTCTCCTTCTAGAAATAGCCCATTAATTCCTTTTGTAAGCAATAATCAGAAAATTAGATGATTTCTGGGGTAGAATGAACCTTTAAGAAATTCAGATCTATTTCTTATAGTGTACAGGAGCTATATAGTGGTAGACATAGGATGAAAAGTTGATATCCCAATTTCCAAGCCAATGCTTTTTTTCCCCCTCTGTACCATTCTCTCCCTTTTAGCATCACTAATACAATGAAGAAAATTAGTGTTTTTTCTTGACTCATGTTTACCTTTCTGAATGGAAGAACTACAGCATGCTTACATTTAATTTAAATTTAAAAGAGGGATTAGGATAAATAGTCAATGATCATACCCACTCATTAACAAATATTTATTGAACACCAAAACATTCTAGAACCTGTGTTAGTCATTGAGGGTACAATGCTGATCAAAAACACACAGTCCCTGCTCTCCCAATGCTTGAAGAGCAGTAAAGAGAAAAAATGATAAATAAATCATGCTAAATTATGCACAATTACAAATAGGGATAATTCTCTGAAGGAAGAGAACACATTTCATTGAAAGTATTTGACTAAGTAAGTTGATCAGGGCTTAGGCAGCAAGGATGATTTCACCAAGGAAATGATACATGTTCAGATATCTAGAAGATGAATTGGATTTAAGTAGGTGAAGAGTGGTAGGATGAGGGTGGAGTGAGAAAACAAAAAGTGAAATGTAAATCTTTGCATTACTTAGGGAAAAGTTTTAGCTATCATAGGAGACACACATATACCATGACAAATAAGTTAATGAATTTCACTTTCATGTGTCTCTCCAGAGGTAAGTAATCAAGACTGAAGAGCAATTCTGTTTCACGTGGCCACTGGTAATTTAGAAGTCCAGATCCCTAGTGCTTTGTTCTCACTTGTATGGAAGGGGGTAAAAGAGCCAGTACAGGGCAAGTCATTTTTTGGTAAGCACGTGAGGTATAAGTTGCACAAATCACCTCCACTCTTATTCCATTGGCAAGAACTTTGTCACATGGCCATATTTTGTAAGAAAGAAGTTGGCAATGTAATCTCTTGCTGAGCAACCATGTGCCTAGGAAGAGAGGAAGATTTAGGGAGATAATAAGTAGCAGTTTTCAACAGCCTACTTCTCTTATCTATTCCTATCTCCTCTTTTAGATGTATTTAGATGGGGTTGGTACTTAGAGGTCAGCAATCTGCACTGGCAGAGTTTGCCTATGTAATCTAATACACAGTGGCACTGAAAGAAAGGAAACACCTGCATCTCAGCTCCAGTTGGCTGTTGCTGTGTCAGAACTGAGCTCAGTATTCGAGATTAGAAAGGACTTGGAGCTTGAGAGGTGTGCATCCTTCAGACTTTGAAGACCCAGCTTTCAACAGTGACATCCTGTGGCCATGAGAGAAACAACAGTTGTACTGGATGGAAGTGGCCTTTTCTGCCAGGCATTTAGAATGAGTAAGTCTAGAGTGGGGGAGAGTAGGTCTCCAGAGAGTTAAGGGACTTTCTATTAATAGATGCAGGTGGAAGAGACAGTGAGTCACTGGGAAAATACAAGATGTGACCATATATGCATCAAAAGCCATTGCTAAGGGTCATACTAGTGACATTGCTCCAGAACTATCTTTTGATTAAATGCCACAGATATTAAAATAGAGGACTTCTATTTAAAGTTTTTTCTTATTTATGAAAATTCACCAGGAATATTTTGGAAGGGATTAGGAATTGCATCCATTTTTAGTAAATGTTTTATGGTGTTATGACCAAGTGTTGAGCCATTATAATAGCGTTCAGTATTTATTAAGTAATAATATGTTCTAGGCTAAGTTAGTGTTTCAGATGTCTTATTCAAAATTTAATTCATTATAAAATTATTGAGTTTCTTGATTTTTAACTTGAATAAATAACTAAAAAACTCTACTTATTTATTCATTTACCCAACAAATATTTATTATGTGCCATAGCCAGTCTAAGTGCTTGGATACAATAGTGACTGAGACGTTTCTGTTTGCTGTTTTGTGGTGTTTACAGTCTAGTAAGAGAAAAAAGGTATGGGGTAGTTAGGTTCAGGAGTCGACTTGGCCTGGTGATGCCCACTGTTCTGTTTCTGTTGCCTTAAAGCATTGGTGTGTGAAGTTTGTCTACGGCTGATTACATTTGCAGTCGGCTTAGGGGAGTGCCTTCCGCAATGACTGAGGTTTGATTTAATTAGCTGGAGGCTTAAAGGAGAGAGGACAGAAGAGAGCTCAGCAGCCCCAATATTTGGAGATACAGAAAGGAATCACTCCGGGGAAAGCCCTTGGAATCCAGAAACCATAGGAGAGAAGGCCAGCAGACAGGGCCATGTGCCTTCCAGAGAACCTTAAATGAAAATTAGCTGCCTTTCCTCTGAAGACCTATAAATTTGTAACTAAATAAATCCCCTTATTAAAAGGTGATTCATCTCTGGTGTGTTGCATTCTGGCAGCTTTGTCAGACTAAAACAAGGTATTAAAGTTCTGCACCAATGATTAGCCTCAATTGTGCTAAGGCCTATGGATGAAAAGTGAGGACTGCTAAGAGACAATAATGTGAGGATATAACCAGATACCTAAGGAAGAGACATTTAAACTGAGACTTGAAGGATGAGCAGGAGGTGTCCAGAGAAAGAGGGGGGATGGGAATGGATAGGGAGAAACATATTTCAGGCTGAAACCGAGGCTCAGTGATGAGAGGGGTCAGCAATGGGGCTGGAAAGGAGTTTAGGATCAAACCATGAATGGCCTTGAAGGCTGTGTCCAGATCTGGCCTCTTTTTCTAAAAAACAATGTGCAGACATGGAAGGATTTTAAGCAGGTAAGTGCCATACTCAGACAAGTTTTTCCAAAAAACCCTACTCCAGCTGCAATGAAAGAAGCAGACTGTGTCTGTTTGAGAAAATAAACACAGAAAGCATTGTTAGAACATGTAGATTTTTAAAGAATTATCTGTCAAATCACATATATCAGGAAGTAACGATCACGTAAAAATATTCCTTTGTGTGCACCATGGGATATAATAGGAGTACTATATTTGGTGAATTTAATGATCAGACTAAATTCTAACTTCATGTTGTCATGTAGGAGTAAAAGGGGCAATTTCGTCTTTTTTCTTTTGCAGTCTTATTAGTGTCAGAAACCGACAGCTAAAATATGATGTTCTGCATGAATAAAACCTTATAAAACTTCCAATGTATAGGCACCTGAAACTGCAGTTATAGTTTATAAGTCAGCCAGTGGATTTGTGTTTAAGGGGTACTTTTTTGTTGGTTTGTTTCTTGGTTGGTGCCAAAAGCAGGATCTTAGGTAGGAAGGATTTATTTTTTTCATCCATTCATAGAAATGGTAGACGACTTAGAGAAAGGTTTACAGCACATCGAGCAATAGAAATTACCACGAGTCATACTACCACTACTTATCATATCCTGAAATTTTACTATACCAAACTTTCTTTTTCTCGCCCTCTCCTTACACACACACATGCACACACAATTTCATTTATCCTTCACAAAAAACAGAGTGAGAATGTACTGTTATCTTCTTTTACAGATGAGGAGACTGAAACAACAAATAGGTTCATTGCTTTGCCCCAAATCACACAGTGAATTGATGATGTAGCCAGGCTATAAAACAATATTTTGATTCTAGAGAGATAATTCATGACCAGTATATTCTATGGCCTTCCAAGATGGAAATTAAATTTTTTATGCTAAGTTTCAATTATGGGAAAAATAACAAGTTGATCCAATAAACATTGGATTAAGAAAACTTAATACAGAATAATTCAACTGTACCAACTTTGGAAATGGTTATTTGAACTATAAAATAATCCTTCCATTTTTAGAAGGATATGCCATTCTTAAGTATGGCTTTATACAGTTGTGCTTCCAGATCAGATAAAGTAATTTAATTTACAAGGGCATTTCATGAATTTTACTCATTATTTAAAATTGTGAAATGGTGAAACTGATCTTTTTCTCATTGGGACTCTTTCTTCTTTTTCTTTATTCAAGCACTTCTTTCTTTCTAGGCACCCACCGATATCATGGGATCCCCTTTCGCTTCTGTACCTGCAGCAGCCCACTAGCCTGAATGTGTGGGACATCTGAATCTATTCTACTTTTGGAACCTTCCTCCCCCTCCCTTATATTATTATCTCTGTGCTGGTTTGAAAAGGTTTATGTACCCTAGAAAAGCCAAGTTTTTTTATGTACCCTAGTTTTAATCCTAATCAATCTTGTGGGAGCAATGTTTTCTTCTAATCCCTATTCGGTACTCTATGTTGGAAACTCTAATTAGATAATCTCCATGGAGATGTGACTCAATCAAGTGTGGGTATTAAACTTGATTAGGTGGGGATGTGTCGCCACCCATTCCAAGTGGGTCTTGATTAGTTTAATGGAATCCTTTAAAAGAGGAAGTATTTTGGAGAAAGGAACACCTCAGAATTACTAAGCAGAGAGTTCACCAGCCAACAGCTTTTGGAGATGAAGAAGGAAAATGCCTCCTGGGGAGCCAGAGAGGAAACTAGCAGATGATGCTGTGTTTGCCATTTGCCCTTCCAGCTGAGAGAGAAAGGCTGAATGTCATCAGCCTTCATGAGCCAAGGTGTCTTTTCCTGGACGACTTAGATTGGACATTTCTGTAGACTTCTTTTAATTGGGACATTTTCTCGGCCTTAGAACTGTAAACTAGCAACTTATTAAATTCCCCTTTTAAAAAGCTATTCCATTTCTGGTATACTGCATTTCAGCAGCTAGTAAACTAGAGCAATCCCCGAACATATCCTTTTTACTTTGCTCCTACCTCTATTGCATATGTTTTTGAGTGAGAAAAACATGTTCATAATATAAAGTGTTAATGGCTTAATATCTAACCACTGAGAAAAAATACCTGCATTTTTATGAAGACTTGTAATATCCCCACAAATGAAGGGGGAGTTGGGGTTAAGCAGGAATCATGCTATTGCAGTGGGGTGAAATAATGTTGTTTTACAGTTAGCATCAGAGTTCCTCTTCATGAGGAATCTATCTTTGACAAGCAAAATATCCTGGTAGCTTAGGGGTAGAAAATAAGGCCCTGAGAGTGTGCTTTGGAAGAAAACTATAAAGAGGTAGTAAACTACCCTGCTTGAGAGATGAACTGGAATTGAGTGTGAGAGGGAGAAATGGGAGACCTTGGACCAGACAAAATGACAGACAGGATCTCCTAAGACAGTTGATGGTGAGAATGAGAAATTTCTGCTGCTGGTGTGGCTAATGATGTATAAGTCTCAGGAGATCGAATATTCTTTTTCAAGGTGTGTACGCTTCTGATATATAATTTCTCTCTGTTTCCCAAATCTTCATTAAAGTTTGCTACTCACATTAATGCTGTGTGTGTGTATGTGTGCGTGTAAATCAAAGGAATACTTAGAGTTGAAATAATATATAGAGAAGAACAGCCACAGAAGGTGAGAAATTGAGAGGGTAGTGATATTTGGAGTTCAACAAAAGAATCAATCTAGGGTCAGAAATAATTACTAGAACACAAGCTGATGAGAAACCACACAATATGTGGAGAGGTCATCAGATTTTGAGGGTGTAGATTGGGGGCTTGAGATAATATTTTGGAATCTCAAAAGTTGGGGGCCTTCAGCTGGAACCTGGGTTGGATAAGAACCAATTCATTTCAAAAGACAATAAAGCTGATTATGATCTAATTAGGAAGTTAGAAAATGTCCTTTCCAAATTCTGTGTGTATGTAGATAATGCAATTGATCAGCTCACAGTGTGGGAAAAGCTGTCAGCTATACTCAATGACACTTTTTAACTGGGAAAGGTTTATCAGTAATCTACAGGTACAGATGTTCTGCTCCCACTGGAAGACAAGTCAGTATTTCCTGTTTGAACTTTGAGCTGGAGATAAAGGTTTTAGAGTCACTGCCTGGAACTTTGATAGGACTTCGAAGTTAGATTAGCTTATTAAGGGAATCCATGTGGAACATAATTGGAGAAATTGTTTTGTATATGCTTTATATATAATCAAATGTGTTTTAACATATAAATATTATAATATAAGGGTAATTACATAATAATCCCATAATGTAATAAAGTTACTTCATTATTATTTGAATTAATTAGGAAGCATGATTATCTGAAACTCAAGAACATCTTGTTTTAGTCTATAATTACAAAAGGTATTTCTCTAGTGGGTGCCTTAGAACTGTGTTAATAAATTAATGATACTACTTTCCTATCTAGCATTTAAGATAAATTCTTTTTTTTTGTATGCTATGTGGCGGGGGTCACATTACATTCTTTCTCCATGGAGTATCCCTTTATTGCAGCACCATATGTTGAATTTTTTGTTTGTTTTTTGGGAAGCGCATAGGCCAGATAAATTCTTATAGGAAAGTAGTATTGCTTGATTTGAGCTCCATTTTTTCAAGCAAATATCCATAGAATATGAAGTGAAAAAAAAAAAAAGGAAGAATGAGAATAACCAGGAGGAGGAGGAGGAGGAAGGAAGTGGAGTGGGGAAAGAATAAAGATGAATATATTGCAGATAATTTAAAAATGTTTATTTTTAAACAAAACTCTAGTTCTCCAAAGATTATTTGTCACAGCACATAGAAATACTGATTCAGTTTCAAATTAATTTGTCGTTGTTTTTATTTGGTAGGGAAGACTGTAATTGCCTTATCTTTTATTTGTATATTTTCAAGGTCAGTGTTTTCCATTGTATATGATCTTTATGTCTCTGATTTTACTTCAGTTTTAAATGATACAATGTACCATTTAACAACAGTGTAGATCTCTTATCAGCCCTATAAAGAAACATAAGGAAATGTAATATTATATATATAATGTAATATTATCCGTAACATCATATTGTCTTGACTATATATTAATTATTCTTATTTCCAAAGAAATGAAATTCCAGATGTAAGGATTATTTTAATTTACTTTTGACAACTATCCCTTAGAGATGGCAGTAGAGATTTACTACTACTGTCTTTTAAAAATTTCTATTGTGACTTATAACACACATTCAGGGTGTACATAACACACAAATACATAGCTTAATAAATTATTTTAAAGCAGATAACTATGCAACACTTCCCAAATGAGGAACTGGGATGCTGTCAGGACCCGCAAGGCCCATCGTGTGCCCCTTCCCAATCCCATCCCCACTAAAGGTACCCACTAACCTGACTTTTTAAAAACAGCATTTAAAATTGAGATATTCTCATACAACATAAAATTCAGCATTTTAAAGTGTACGCTTTAGGCTTTTTTTGTATATTCACTATGTTGTGAAACTATTACCCTCTGATTCTAGAACATTTCCAGCCCCTTCAAAAGAAACCTGTTTAAAGTGTGCTATCCAATGGTTTTTAGTAAATTCACAGACATGGGCAATCATAACCATAGTCAATTTTAGAGCATTTTCATTTCCAAAACCAACCTAGTGTAGTAGTACCCTGCAGCCCCCGCTCTCCCCAAGCACCCATCAATCTTTCTGTTTCTAGTGATTAACCAATTCTAATAATTTAATGTAAATGGAATCATATAATATTAATGGTCTGTTTTGACCGTGTTCCTCATTTAATATGTTTTCATGTTGTATCATGTGTAAGTACTTCATTTTTTAATGCAATTTTATTGACATGTATTCACATACCATACAAACCACTCAAAGTATATAATCCCTGGCTCACAGTGTCATCGCATAGTTGTGCATATGTCACCATGAGACATTTTAGAACATTTCCATTACTCCAGAAAAGAAATTAAAAGAAAAAAGGAAACCCAGATCCTCCCATACCCCTTACTGCCTGCTGCCATTATTGACACATAGTATTGGTGTGGTATATTTGTTACTGTTGAAGAAAGAATATTAAAATATTACTGTTAATTATAGTCCATAGTTTGCAATAGGCACATTTTTCTCCATATACCCTCTATTATTAACTCATAATAGTGTCATGCATTTGTTCTAGCTCATGCAATAGCTTTTTAATGTCTAGTACTTCATCTTTTTTATACCTGAACAATATACCACTGTTTGAATATATAACATTGTGTTTATCTTTTCATCAGTTGAAGGACACTTGGGTGGTTTCCACCTTTTGGTTATTATGAATAATTGTTGCTATAAACATATGAGTACAATTTTTGTGTGAACAAATATTTTCAATTCTCTTGGGTATAACTAGGAGTGTAATTGTTGGGTTATATGGTAACATATTTAATCATTTGGGGAACTACCAGATTGTTTTCCAAACTGGCTGCACCATTTTACAATTCTACCAGCAATGTATGAAAACTCCTATTTCTCTACATTCTTGAAGAGAATCCTTGCTATTATCTTACTTTTTTATTATATATTCCTGGTAGGTGTGAAGTGGTACCACATTGGGCTTTTGATTTGCATTTCCCTAATGACTATTGGTGTCAAGCATCTTTTTATGTGCTTATTGGCCATTTGTGTATTTTCTTTGGAGAAGTGCCTATTCATCTTCTGCTAATTTTAAAATTAGATTGTGTTTTTATTGTTGAGCTGTACAGTTGTTTATATATTCTGAATTTCAGACACTTATCAGGCATCTGATTTGCAAATACTTTCTCCCGACTTGTGGGCTGTTTTTATCACTTTCTTCTTAATGCCCCTTGAAACACAGAAGTTTGTAATTTTGATGAATTCCAATTTAAGTATTTTTTCTTTTGTTTCTCAAACTTTTGGTGTCATAGCTAAGAATTGCCAAATCTGAGGTCATGCAGATTGACTCCTATAATTTCTTTTAGAGTTTTATAGTTTTAGCTCTTTTCTTTAGGCCTTTGATCCACTTTTAATTTTTGTATATTGTGCAAGGTAGTAGTCCAAATTCATTCCTTTGCATCTGGATATCCACTTGTTCCAAAGCCATTTGTTAGGAAGATTGTTCTTTCCCCACTGAAAAGTCTTGCCATCCTTGTCAAAAATAAGTGGACTGTAAATATATGGATTTATTTCTGGGTTCTCAGTACTATTCTGTTGGTCTATCTGCCTATATTTATTCCTTTAATACTGTCTTGATTACTGTAGCTTTGTAATTAAGTTTTGAAATTGGGAAGTGTGTGTCCTTTAACAGTTTTTTTTTTTCTTTTTCAAGATTGTTTTGGTTATTTTGGGTCAGTTGCTGTTCTGACAAAGAATCAGCCTCTTTGATGTTGAATGAATATTTCCCCAGGCTGGTTAATTTCCAGAGTTCTGAAAATTTGATTTTGTCAGTTTTTGCCTGTTTTTCAGTACTTTTATTTCGTTGTATGTGTGTGTGTGGGGGGAGAGGGGGTAGAGAGAATTTGCAATTCCTTATCCTGAAATTTTCAAAACATCACTGATGTCACTCTGGCCTAACCTTTTAGGTCATCATTTTCTTGATTTTCCTTATAGTGTTACAATTTAAATATGCCGTCTTAAGCTGTAGCTTAGCCTTGGCTATTTTGAACTTTACATAAATGGAATCGTACCGTATATGCTGTTTTTTCGTAAACAGTGCATTTTAAGATTCATTTAGGTGCTCATGTGGAGCTGAGTATATTCCTTTTTAATTAATTATTGGTGAATATCTGGTTGTTTTGCTATGACCTTTGATCTTTCTGAGTTACTGTCCATTGCTTCTCTTTCTCTGCTTGCCTTAAAACAAAGATGTTACCCAAGAATCTGTCCTCAGATGTCCTTGCTTTTCTATCCTTGTTTTTTCTCCCTTTTCTTCTATCTGATCGCTTCCTTTGTGTAGTAACTAACTGTTCAGGTTGCATGTATGAAGGCTGAACTAGCTAAATTATATCCCCAGGGAATCTGACCTAGGCAGGGCTTGGGGTTGAAGCAAATTTTTACTAAAGTTGTGGTACAAATAATAATTTCTGAGCACTGCAAAGTATAGAACTGGGGATCATCAGTTAGAAGTGAAGTGGATAATCTGTAGATGAATAGGGAAGCCATGGAAGAAAGGTGGACAAATATAGGGACAGCGATGATTGAGAAGTGTTTTATCTGGTGGATGGGAGACAAGTCCAGGTGTAATTAATAAGGCAGAGACTATGATGGCTTTTACCTTGATTCTTATGCCGTCTTATTTGAATTGTCCATTAATATAAGACTATATTTAAAGAGGCTGTGCTGTGAATTTGAGGATTTGAAAGCTGATCAAGGAAAAAAGCAGAAACACTAGATGGCAGTAACACACAGCAAGCTTTATTTGGGGGTGGTGCCTGGACAGGTTTGTGTGAGTGGGCAGTCCCACACAGCAGGAGACATCTCCAGAGACAGCAGTGTCAGTTCAATCAGGGGAAGAGGGCCAGGAAAACACCCTTGGGAGAAGAGAATCAGAGAAAGGGCTTCCATGTCTAGGCAACCTTGTTTAGCAGTCTTGCTCAGCAGCATGGCAGGGAGTCTCTGAGTCAGGGAATGTAGAAGGGGTGCATTGGTTTGGGATCTTTTTTAGCCCCAGGTCTGTCTTATCTATGGCTAGAAGATACTGGGGTGGAGTTTTGTTGGGTGTGCAAAGTAGACAGGCTTTAAATGGCTAAAAGCATGCTCTTCTTGGCTATTTTTAAAGCAATTGGGTGTATAAGAATTTGAGTTTGGCAAATGCACGCTCTTGGCTAATGGTCCTAGCTGTCTCTGAAGAATTAAACAATAGTGGCACACTGTCGGCTCTTTTATATAAAAGGATGACATGAGACAATAGCCACCAAATCCCAACAAGACTTGTTTTTTGAGGTCCAAGACTGATTTCTAATCACCTTCTAGACATCTTCACAAGAATGTCCTGTGTTGCATCAAATTCAATATGTCAGACACTAACTAAGTTGAACTTGTCTTCCCAACCTCTTTTCTTAGGAAAGCATGGATAATGGCAAACAATCATTCTTCGTGTTACAAATGCAAGGATCTCTGAACCTTTCATTCAATCTCCTTGCTCATCCCCTAATTTTAATTAGTTGCTAAGTCCTATTGGTTTTCCTTCCAGATATCACTCTAATTACATTCTTTTTAATCCTCTCTTTTACTTGGACTATTATGATAGCTTATTTCTGGTCTCCCCAGTGTAATTATTTTTAATTTTTTTATCTCCCCATTTTTAATCTCTTACTTCTCCCATCTATCCCTCATATCACCACCAAAGGGCATGTTGAAGAATTGTGCTGTTCAATTAAATATTCAACTAAATAGCTAGCCAAGCTATTTAAATTTAAATTAATTAAAACAAATACAATTTAAAATTCCACTTCCTCAGTCACACTCTCTACTTCTCACGTGTTCAACAGCCACTGGTAACTAGTGGCTACCATATTGGACAGAGCAGATATGGAATATATCTATCATTGCAGAAAGTTTTACTGTTTTCTTAAACATAGGAAGACTATGCGTTTATTCACCCCATAATCTATTATCTTTCTTCCCACTTTGCAGCATAAAGCCCAAGTGTCTTGTCATGGAACTAAAAGCCCAAATTATTTTTTTAGCATTGACTCCCAGTGCATTTTTTTCTTACAATACCTAGCCATGATTGGCTATTTTTCTATTTCTCAAGCATTCCAGGCAATTCTGTGCCTTTGCTTTTGATATGCACTTCCTTTTGCTGGAATGCCTTTCTCAGTTCTCATTTCTCACTCATCTTTTGATGCTGGAGAGCGCCAGGAGTTCTAAGTGAGGTCATAACAACAACCGGGGGCTGGTGCTATGAGAGTTCTTGACTCAATTGCAGGAAAGAATCCAAGGACTAGTCAGCTTGTACATCCAAAGAATCCAAGGACTAGGCAGTGTTGACAGCTAAAAAGTTCAATGTGTAGCGAAAGTACATGCTCAAAGGGGGTGGGTGTGGGTGGTCTCTAAAAGAGGAGAAGCCCTCTGACGTTGGGATCCTTGCATTATAGGGACTCGGAGGCGCCTTTTCCCCTCTGGTTACACTAATAAGGGGTTGATGAGTTGCAGTTTTCATTGTTTTTTTCCTAACATCGACCTAAGTGAGGGCTGGGTATATGAAGGCTAGGTGTGTGCATGCCAAAAGGAACTTCTTGTTATGAGTCTTAGGGTCATTTCCCCCTCTCTCCTTCCCTATCTGATTGCCTCTGTATATTAAAATCATCCTCATTATTTGTCCCCTGCTCAAATGATATTTCCTCTTAGGAATCTTAGCCTATTAGAATGATTAACTTCTTTTTCCACTTTCTACATATGTAGCTTGTACCTCCATTGAGCACTTATGCTATTCTTTCTTCTATCATAATTAGTTGTATATCACCCAAACCTTCCATTATTTTGTAACCTACTTAAGGCAGGGAATAATTTTAATTCGTTTTCCATCTCTAAAATTTTGAGTAGAGAGTCTTGGACACAGGAGGTGTGACAAGCTGCTACAATGGTGTGTTATAGGAACACAGATCTAGGGTGCAAAAGAAACTTTTTGTAAATGATCCCTTTATCATTTGCACAGTATTAAGAATCTGAAAAGGACAAAGATTTTCTTTGTTACTTACACAGCACAAAGAGCTCAAAAGAGCAGGGGAAGAAGTCCCATCTGGCTGGTCTCCTGGCATGGCCAAAACTATTCCAGGTCTGGGCCAATAGTTGGCAGCGCTGCATGGCCCACTTCTCAACAGAGAAGAGACCAATCTTTCCTGGTTGAGGGTGTTTTTATCCACCTCATAGGGAGGGGTCTGTCACTCAGAGCTCCTGCCTTGATTAGCATTTAGGGCTTCCGTTCCTGGGTTTCGAGGGTTTAAGGTCTGGTTGCACCTTTTCATTAGACTTCACTTGTCCCCCAGGTTGTGGAATGGCACACAATAAAAAGGAGGTGTGGGGAGTGGAAGGACAGAGGTAGGTGGCTCTTAGCCTGTGTTTATGACGCCCCATGAAAATAAGTGGGGGTAGGTGAGGTCTAGGTGGTGGTTGCTTAATGAGTGTCTGATTTCCTTAAGAAGAGATACTCAGTAAATAACAGTTCAATTCAATTAGTTCAGACAGTTGGTGCAGGTTATGGCAGTTCTGCTCGCAGAAATGCTGGAGGAGGAAATAGTTAGAAGGTCCTTTTGTTTCACAACAAAGGTACAAGGTGCAAAACCCAGGGTACAGAAAGGGAGGTTGTACAATGACTGGTGCAATAAGGATTTCAAGGCGCAGAGCCTGGAGGCTGGTGGAAGGCATTGTGAGCAGTGGTATATTGCCTATGGGAAGTGTCTGGGCAGTGACTTGGCTCATCTGTCAGGATTGGGGATGTGATCTTGGGATTGCCTTTTAGAGGACTCCTCATTCTTCTCAGGCTGCTGATCATTGCAATCACTTTGGGCACCTCCATGGGCAGATGAGAAGGGGACAATGAATGTTCTCAGATTTGTCTTTTTTCTGTGCTCCTCTTATATCCTTTTGGATGCTCAATATGACTCTCAAATAGAACTGAGTTTTTTCCATTAGTTTCATTTTCCCCATCAACAAACTCAGTTCTGGTCATATCAGATCAAGATTTGAAACAACAGCTGAGACAATTCAGGACTACCCACAATTTCTCAATTACAAACTTAATCTTAGTGTTTCTTTCAGAGCAGAACTTATCCTGTGGTCCAGAAACATAGGTGACAAAGTCCAAGAAATCCTTGAAACTGTATGTACAATTATCGGTGTATATTTTGCGAGAAAGAGTTCATCATTTCTTGTCAGATTTTGCACACATACAAGTAAAAGACCACGTCTCCAAAGTAGTTTTCAAGGAATCATGTTTCTTCATTAATTCGATAAATATTTATTGAGAACATAATATGAGTCAGGCAGTGTTTTGAGGCTGGGAAACAGACAGCTGTGAACCAGACAGATAAAAGATTCTGCTTTCATTGAACTTATATACCCAAAAGAGAAACATTTCACAAGAAATGCCATGGAAATCAGTCAGAGAAAACACAGTGAAGGAAAAACGCTTAGATTCTAATCTCACATAGACATACGTTATCTAAGAATATACAGTGGAAAAGACAGTCCCAGCATTTATTTATATGGAGCCAAGTATCTGGACAGCTGACCTAATTTTTCACTTTGCACTGGATTCTTTACACATTGTAGACATAACTGTGGTTTCTTGAATGATTTAGTTTTCTTATTGTAAGTGATCTTGCAGCTTTGCTACTCTTTGAATAGTCTGAAATAATGCATGACGGTACAAATGCCGTCCCACTGTGGATGGGACCTGACCCTTCCCAGAAGCCCCTCCCCATTATGAGAGCCTTTCCTCTTTTCTTTACTCCCTTATTAGGCTGGAGTCCTGCTGGTTTAGGTCAGCATTAACTGCCACTGGATGGAGCCCTAGCACCAAGCAAAAACCTTTCCATTGCTTCAAGCAGTAATTTCCCTGACATTTAGCAATCAGTTTGCTAGGCTGCAAATAGGTAAAGATTGTGTATTTCCTGCAATTGTGGAGTTGTAATATTTTATTCCTTATTTGGCTGTATTCCCTGAGTTCTTTCCACGGAGTCTTAACACATTTAAAAAAAATTCTGGATGTCAATTCTGTTTTGATAATTTCATGGCGCCCTTCAAGATGAGTGGAGAAATCCTAGAATGGTGCAAACGAATACTGGTAATTACTGCTGTAGGTGTATTCTATGTTGCTGATGTGTGCTTTATCCACCCTTAGGAAAGACAGGCTTTAAACTGTCCTTACGCTGGAGGCCATTAGGTGGTTTCCTGTTGCCTTGATATAAATTGTAGGAATTATAAATTGAAATATTTCTCAAGCTTCGTCAGCACTTATATCTGGAAAGTAAGACAGAAAAATTAGTGTAATTTTCAATACCAAATCAGAAAGTTTTCAATTTCATTCTATCTATCTATCTATCTATCTATCTATCTATCTATCTATCTATCTATCTCTCTATCTATGTCATCTATCTCATCATCATCATCATCTATCTAGTCCATGTAGTCTGTCATTTATCATGTCTATGTCAATCTCACATCTTCTGTCTTCCATCTGTTTCCATTCATAATATACCTACCTTACTTCTGATAATCGCTTTTCACTAATGGAATTTTTTTGATGAAAAAAAATATTGTCTCTCAAATCACCTACACAATTATTAATTCCTTACTTGCTAATATTGGACTTAGTGCTCAGTTTCTTATAAAACGGCTAAGATAAGGATGACTACCAGGACCTACGAATGGTAGGTTATTGAAATTATTTCATTTATGCCATCATTAAGAGAAGATATAACTCACTTAAATATAATATTTTCCCTTCCTATGTTCTTCTCTTGTGTAGCTTCACTGTTCTTCTCCATAAACAAAACAGTACGTCAGATTATCAGTATACTTAAGGATTGATCAGCCAATAGAAATTTATACTTTTATATTCACTTGATTGTATTGGACTGGAAATTCTATGACGTTGGATTAGAATTGGAGACACCAGATTGGAGGTTGGGGGTATTTATTCTCTACTGCACATGCCCTACACCTCTGGGTTTTGGTTTTGACAGTGGCTGCCTTCTATCTTCCTGCAGCCACAGCTCCTGCCTGGTAACCCTTCTCTCCGAAGTCTCCCCTTTACAGGATTCAAGTAACACAACTCCCTCATCTTGTTCTTTCAAGCATGGAGATGATAATGGCTTTTAGCTATTGTTAAGTCCCTGGATGCTTTACCATCCTTTAAACTTGTGCAAAGAGAACCTTCATTTAAATCTCTTCAATTAACCCTTTAAATGTGCATCCATTTTTTTGGGAACTCTGATATAGCTGGTGTGAATGGATAAGAGAGGCATGTGAGAAATGTTATGGTGGTTGCTATAGGATTTGGCATCTGTTGGGTATAGGAGGGGTAGGCATGGAGAAAGAATGACATAGTAAAAGGTAAAGCATGATGAGACTCCAGAAAAAAGAACATTCAATTAAGAAGTCATGTTAGACCCTGAAAAGTTCAGCTTTAATAGAGCAGGGAGGGTAGAAGCTACATCATCTCTCATCCAAACTGTCGCCTTAGACATACTACTGCCAAAACAGGTCCTCACCATTTTGAGTACCCGTATGTTTTGGAGTCAGTGTGAGAGAGGTTAACACTCACTGTTTTCTAATGTGCTGTGCACCTTTTCTTAAATCTCATTAGACAGATAACAACTTGGGTAGAAGGACCTTATAAGTGTCCCATGCTCCTTTGGTGTTACCCGGTGTACTCAAACAATACTCAGCCAACAGTTCTAAATGGTTCTTGTTTGAGCATAGCAGATAGGCAGAGTCTTAAATCTATTACATTTCAGACCTGCCTGCTTGTGTGGTGAGCTGTAAAATTATAGTGGCCATTGTAATTATTGTATAAATGCCTATTTTTTTCAAATAGATTATGAAGTCCTTGAGGACAAGGATGGTGTCAGGTCCTCCTTGACCCACAGTGTCCATCACATTCAAGTTCATAGGAGAGTTCTCGTCCATTTCAAGCTCTATCTGTCTGACATAGTGCTCTTGGCAGGGTCGTTCATAACATTGAATGTTGGGGCAGTGGACTCCAGTTTCCTGTTCTCTGTTCATTTGTACCCTACATATATTAGGGATTCCGTAGTGTTAATTCATGAAGAAGCGATATTGGAGAGCCTGTGCTCATTATTTCCCCTTCCCCATGACTATAAATATTGCTCAACAGCCACCAGACTGAAGGTAGACTCAGAGAGGGGAGTATGTTTTTACCTCTCCCTTGACTTTTTTTTTTTGCGGGGGCGGTGCGTGGTCTGGGAATCGAACCCGGGTCTTCCGCATGAAAGGCGAGCATTCTACCACTGAACCACCCATGCACCCCCTCCCTGGACTTTTGAATTTGGCAATTAAGTGAATTCTGAAAATTTTCTTCTGTAATACTGAATTTCAACATGGCTGTACATAATTAATGCTATACTTTAACCTGAAAGAGGCCGTTTAGGAGTTAAGTACGGAATGTTTTCCATTTAAAGGCTCGCCTCCATAAAGATTTAAAGGATTAAGATTTAAAGATTTAAAAGTCTTAGCTATGTTGGATTAAGATTTAAAAGTCCTAGCTATGTTACACATGACTCATACTCTGAAATGTTTCCCATTAGGGGAAAAAACTGATGTTATGGGACGTGGGCTTCTCTTCTAGGTTGCTTTTTAAAGCCACTAGGACTCCGTTTTATTTTTTCCCGTGTAACTTTGTGCTAACGAACTTATAATTTATCTATACTATTACAAGTGGCTAATATATACTAAAGTAACCCCTTCAAACAAAGAAAATGGAAAATAATTGTGCCTATGTTTTTCTTAGTCTTAAACATTTCTTGTGTCTTTTCTTTTTATTAAAAGTATATATTGGGAGGGCAACGTTGGCTCACTGGCAGAATTCTCGCCTGCCATACTGGAGACCCAGGTTCGATTCCCAGAGCCTGCCCTTGCCAAAAAATAAAAAAATAAAATAAATAAATGAAAGTATATATTAGTGGGAAAGCAGCTTAAGCCAAAATATACAGCTCTGACAAAAACTGGAAGAAATAGAGAAAGAAAAGCTGATATCTTCATTTAGAAGAAACTTCAGTCCTGTACCACAAAGGCTTTGTAATGCCATCAGCCAATTAAGAGCTGCCCTGAAGCCAGAGCTTGGGAAAATGCAGTCGAATTTGACCATTGTAATAGCCTGCAGGCATCCAGTAGAGTGATTTAGCTCAACAAGGTAAAAATTGACTCATTTTAGCCCATTTGTCTAAATTTGTCTATTTTTCACTGAAGGTTTGTTGTCATGGTTTACAAAACTCAAGAAGGTATAAGTAGAGCTCTGGAAGATGTGAATAAAGTAGGAATTTTGATAAAAATGATTTATTTTAAATTATATTTTCATAGTTTTCCTCCTCACATTTCTTAAAAATAACTCTTGTCTAGATTAATGTAATCAGCATTATGGAAAACTTTGCTGTCTTTTGGAAATGTATTTTTTCTAAAGTTTCTATGTTAATCCTCTCATAGCATGCAGTTTATCTTTAGCTTTGTTTGTAAGAAGTCACTTATATTTTTCTTAAGATACTGAGACTTACCAGATCATAAGGATTCATCGAAAGAAGTTTGTCAGCTTTTAAATTCCTGGCTTTGATTTTGGGAACTCTGTTTTTTTCCATCTCTCATTAATGGACTGATAAGACAGATATCCTGTGATAACTGTGGTGGGAAATTTTTATATTTTTTAGAAATTCTTTTGAAATTTGCACTAAAAATCTCTTAAAATTTTTAGTTACTTTAGCGCCATCTTGTGGGACAATTATAAATATCTATAGGGCTCAAACTGATTAAATGTGATAATATAATTTTTTTTCTGTCACTGCCGATATGATAAAAGCCTCAAAGCACTTTCAACGAAATGGTAAAATTATGTCCTGTTTTATATTATATTAATAAAAATTCTAAATATTTGATAGCTATTTTTAAGAGGCAATCCAAAGGTTAACCTGATAAATCTGAAATTATCGTAATAAATAATTCAAATCAAGATCAGCCAGTAGAAACAGATGGTGCTTCTGGAAGAACTTGAAAATTTTCCACTCTTAAATGAACATAAACCTTCTGCCTGGAACTGTGCAACTCTATGGACTTAGGCGCATGCCTGTAAATCTATGCGCTTACTTTTTTTTGTGGTCTCGAGTCACATTCTTTTAATTTGATGCTTCTCAAGGTATGGAAAGCAGAGGCTAACTCAAAACACAAGAGAACATGTTCTGGTTATTCTCAGTGTGTATTGCTATCTTTCCTTTTCCTGTGATTGCTTCCTGCTTCTCTGTTTTGCATGTGAGAATGTGTATTCCAGTAAGAGGACAAAAGACATTTTAGCAAGCTTTTATTATACCTAAATCTGAGCTTAACTCCTTGAATAACTGAACAGACATATAATCCCATGGATTTATTAAGGTACTATGTTGATTTATTAAGGATCTAGACATTTTTTTCTGAGCCTTTTCAAATGATTAGTAACACTTCTGTGGACAATTGTGTTTGAGAGCTAACAACTGGTTTAGATGAATAATCTGAAGCAAAAGGGAAATAAACATGCAAAAAAGGAAAGAAAGAAAGAAAAAAGGGAAGGAAGAAAAAGAAAGAAAATGAATTGAATGTCTGTGCTAGCACCCTGCTTTTAGATGTCTATACTTTGGACCAGATTGTGTTCATATATGTATTGTGACACATATATGCATACACACACACACACACACACACACACTGAAGCTGTAAACTTAAGGTGTGATTGGTGAAAATGAGCTTGTTAAGAGCCCTTTTTATGGAGGGAAAGTCATTGATTAATAAAAGTTTTATTAGAGAACCATATGAAGTAAATGCAAGATATATTGTAGTAACCTAATTTAATGGTTTCAATTTTATGGGTTTCCATTTTCATTGCTATTTTTTTGTAACTGGTTGTTATGGATGGAATCATTTTCTCCAAAAAGATATGTACAAGTACTGCCCCTCAGTCCTGTGGATGTGTACTCATTTGTGAAGATCTTAATAGTTAAGATGAGGCCAAACTGCAGGAGACTGGGCTTTAATCCAACATGACTAGAATCCATATAAGCGGAGAAAGTTTGGACATAGTGAGTAGGGTATAGAAGGAGGCAGAAGGCCATGTGACAGAGACAGGGGTTACGCTGGGGATCGGTGGCAAGGTACCACTAGAACACGACATACTTCAAATAAAGCATGATCTTGGGGACACCTTGATTTTGGACTCCGGACCCCAAACGGTGAGACAATAAGTTCATTTTGTTTAAGGTGATCAGTCTGTGGTATTTGTTGTAATAGCCCTGGAAAACGAAGACATTGTCATCATTTATTTATCTATAACTAAAAGCATTATTTAATGAGAAAATGAAATTATGTGATCAAATATGTTGTCTGAATATTTGTGTCCTATCATTATGTTGATTTTTAAAAAAATATAGTAATGTTCACTGAAAGCTAGCAAGGATGTATAGAAACGGAATCGCTCTTACAGTGCTGGTGTGAATGTAAAAGGGTATAGCTACTCCGGAAAATAGTTTGTCAATTCCTTCAAAAACTAAACATGCAACTACCAGTGATTGCACTCCCGGGCATTTATTTATCTGAGAGAAAGAAAACTTATTTTCACACAAAAACTGGTACACAAATGTGAATTGCAGCTTTATTTGAAATAATCCAGATCATCTGGATTATTTCATCAGATATCCTTCAGCATCTGAACAGTTAAACAAATTGTGTTACACCATATCATGGAAAACCACTCAGCAAGGAACAAAGTATTGGTACACACAACAGCTTGAATAAATTACCAGAGTGTTAATGCTGAGTGAAAAAATGGCTCCATGTAAATGATTCCATTTACATCATTTTCTTGAAATAACATAATTGCAGAAATGGAGAACAGGTTAGTGTTGCCTGGGGTTTAGGATGGGAGAGGGGAGAAAGTGGGGGGTGTCCATAAAGGGCAATATGAGGGATCCTTGTAGCGATGGAAATGTTTCAAACCTTGGCTGAATTAATGTTAATACTTGGTTGTGATATTGTACTGCAGTTTTGCAAGATATTACCATTTGGGGGAAAATGAGTAGCTGGAACATGGGAGCTCCCTGTATTACTTCTTACAACTACATGCAAATTTTCAATGATCTCAAAAATAAAAAGTTAATTAAAAATACGTGATAGGATCTGCAAAAGGTAACTCAGGGCTGAATTGACCAATGCATACTTGAGATGTCTTCTAAAAGTTAAGTCTATTAACTTACTACAAGTTTGTGTCATCCCCCCCACTATCCTGATTGTGAAAGAGATACATTTCAATACATCTTTGACATTAAGAAATGATTTTACCACATCACTATACCATTTCCATTGTGAAAATGGTTTCTATCGCTACTAGTAAAGGAAACAAAAGAAAATAAAACCAGTATTCTGTAATATAAACAATTTACTTCACTAAGCAAACAGATATTGGTAAAGTGACCTGATCTTGCATATTTTCATCACCACGGTTTAATAATTTTTATATTTTTAACTTTTCAATAAATTCAGTTGTAACAAAGTTGTTCTTAATGAACTTTTAGTCAAAGTTAGCAGAGCAACCTTTTCATATGTTCACTGATGTCTACTGCCTTGTTTCTGTAAGTGGCGTTACCATGTGGAAGACCCAAACTATTCTTTTGGATCAAAGCTACAAAAGGAAACCAATATCAGTGGTTGTTGTATAAGTTGAAAGATCCATGGAGTTCAAACAAGCAGTGCATCTTCATCAAATCCGAACAAATATTGAAAAGTGAAATATTCAACTAACTCTAAATTAGTTGATCAGGCCATTTTATTTCATTTCATACCCCTAAGAAAAATGTCTAATTTGTACCAGATGGCAGTATGGATATTTAAGTTGTTGCAAATTAAAATACAATTCTCAGTGAGTTTTTAATTCTCAGAATAAAAAAGAATTAAGCTGGGCGATGCAAGTCTAGTTCAGTGGTAGAATTCTTGCCTGCCATGCGGGAGACCCGGGTTCGATTCCTGGTCCATGCACTTCCCAAATCAAACAAGCAAGCAAAAACAAACAAACAAAAATTTCAACAAAATGGTGCTGCAATAATGGGATATTCACATAGAAAAATAATGGAATGTGACCCCGCCATGCAGCATTAAAAAAAGAAAAAAAAAGAATTAAGATGGCTTCCTAAGAACCAAAAGACGCTGAAGTGTTTGCATATATGATGGCGGTCCTAGTTAATCCTTCCAACCTTAAAACATTTGGTGGCCATTCCTTATTACTGCCATATGTGAAATCACCTTAATTTTATTTGGGATGTTAACTGATATGAGGAAGCTATTGCAGTACTATACTGTAATCTTAAAAATTAAGAAAAAAGTATCTTATATCTAAATATTGAAGAAGATTCTTAAGTTAGAGAAGACTTGTCCAAAAATTGGCTGGATTGATAAGATCATCTTGATTTTTAAAAAAAACTACTAAATTCACTTATTTATTTACACGCCTCAAAACTGATTCCACCCTTCGCTGATGGATAGATACTTGATCTCTTTAAAAATATCTAATCTCTTCTTAACTTATTGGCATAAACTCCTTGTCGAGTACCTTTGTTTGTTGTGACCCATAACTTTTGCAAAAGTTGTGCCCCTGAAGCACTGTGGCTACTATATTCCAAGCAGTTTTCTGTGCTTTGTATTTCTTCACAAATAGTGTCCTGTGATTCAAATTAGAAGAGAAGTTATATTTTCAGATATTTCTGTTCTGTATATTTAATAAAACTTGTGAAGAGTAAATGAGTATAGGAGTACCTATATCTATCTATCTATCTTAACACAATGCACAGTACATACTAAGTGTTATATGTCTTAGTCATCTTTATTATTATATTTATTATTAAATTATTTTTTGCTTGGCTCAGTTGGTAGTGAATCTTCCCCAAAGCTAACCCTGCAATGTTGATATTTGTCACTCATTATCAAACACACATTGCAATCTCAAATAGCTGTCAAAATAATAATTTTAATTTTAGTTCAAATGTAGAAAGTAAGTTAAAGGACTCTTTAATTGTGAAATATGACACACATAGAGAGTAGTCTACAAAACCGGAACATAGTTTAATGATTTATTGCTAAGTGAACACTCATGTTACCCACTGAGATCAAGAAACTGTAGTCAACTCTGC
Source organism: Myrmecophaga tridactyla (assembly GCA_004026745.1). Taxonomy (NCBI): domain Eukaryota; kingdom Metazoa; phylum Chordata; class Mammalia; order Pilosa; family Myrmecophagidae; genus Myrmecophaga; species Myrmecophaga tridactyla. The sequence goes on from PVIY010005837.1 coordinate 47,602, forward strand.
AGAACTCCCTCTATGCCCTTCCCAGCCATCTCCCTCTATATCTCACCTAAAGTGAGTTAGTATCCTGACTAATATAATGATTTCTTGCTTTTCTATATATATACATGGTACATGTCATAATACCTGTAGTTCAATTTTGTCTTTTAAAAAATTTTGTGTAAATGAAATTTATATAAATTCTTTTGTATCCTGCTTCTTCTCAGGAGTTTTAGTTGTAAGGTTCATCCATGCTTTATTGTCCCTGTGGCTGTAAAGCATTCATTTCATTATTGCATAGAATTCCATGGTGTGACTATACAATGATTTATCACTTTTCCATTAATTGCCATTTGTGTTGTTCCCAGTTTTTTGACGTTATCCATAATGTTTCCATGAACTTTCTTGAACGTGCTTTTCAGGGCACATATACCTGCATTATTGTTGGTTAGGTACATAGGAGTGGAAATGGTGGGTCATAGGGTATGCACATATTCAACTTTAAAAGATAATTCTAACCAGTTTTTTTATTTTTTGTTTCTCTCTACTTATTTTTAACTCCTGCTTTCAGCATTAAACGTCCCACTGACCCACATACTTTCAATACTGATATTATCAGACACTTTCATTCTGGACATGAACTGACATCTCCTGATGACTTTAATTTTTTATTCCCCTCATTGCTTATGATATGGAATATCTTTCAAATTATTGGCCATTTATGGTTCCTTTTTGTGAAGTACTTATTTGTCTTCTGTCTACATTTCTATTAGACTAACTTTCTCTCATTGATTTGTTTTGGATCTGAGTGCATTGCTGGTTATATTGTGCATTGTAGTTATTGTCCACATTTTGTGGGCCTTTTCATTCTCTTCATGGTGTCCTTTGAAAAACACAAGTTTTAAACTTTATTGTAGTCCAATTTATCAACACTTTCTTTAATGATTAGTACTTTTACTGTTCAAGATGTCGTTCACCCCAAGGTCATAAAGATATTCTGTAATATAATTTTTAAGAAGTTTTATAAGTTGCTTTTCAAATTTTTGCATACGGTATCAGGTAAGGGTCAATTTTCATTTTTTCTCTGCATGGGTGAACAATTGTCTCAGCACCAGTTACTGAAAAGATGATTCTTTCCTTGCCCTTTTGCAATGCTATCTTTGTTACAAATCAACTGCCCACATATAAGTGAGGGTTTCTTGGCTCTCTAGTCCACAGGTCTATTTACCCATCCTTTTGCCAATAGCACTTTGTTTTATACAGCTTAAATATTTTGGCCCTCATTATCTCCATATAAATTTAGAGTTCAAGTTCTAAAAAACAAAACAAAATAAAGCAAAAATCTGATAGGATTTTTAATGGTATTGCAGTGACATTAAAACAGTTTGGGTATACTGGCTAATTTCTAACGGAATTTTTCTGAAATATTTAAAAATTAATTTCTACCTTAATCGCTTTGTGGTCAGAAAACATATGTAGATTTTAGTCCTCTGAAATTGACTGACACTTGCTTTATGGCCCAGAAGAGGATACGTTTTTATAAATGATTTATATATGCTTGAAAAGAAAGTGTGCTTTTTTGCATTTGTTCAGGACAGTGTTATGTAGGTCAAGTTTGCTAATTATGCTGTTCAGACTAAGTTCTTACTGATATTTTGTCTATAATAGCATTTACTGAAGGGGGTATTTTAGAACCTTCCATTATGATGGTGGATTTGTCTATTTCTCTTCGTAGTACTGTCAATATATATATATTATTTATTATGAGGCTATGCTGAAAGATATGTACAAATTTAGGATTATTATATTTTCTTGGTAATTTGAACTGTTGTCATTGAAAAATTGTGTTTTATCTGTAGTAGTGATTTTTGCCTTCAAATTTACCATGTTTCATAGTAATACAGTTAAATATATTTTTGCGTTAAATTTGCCTGGTATAGCATTTATCATTCTTTTGCTTCCACCAATCAATGTGTATCTTTTTCTTTTAATTGGAGGATTTAGTCTATTTAATGTAAGTACTAATCTATTTGGGTTTAAATCCAAATATGCCATGTAAGCACTAACCAAAAGGAAGCTAGTGAGACCCCTGGACTTCACCCTTTTCCTTTTGGTATCATAAGACTCTCAAAAGCACTGCTCAGCTTTTTGGGCTCTGAGTTGCCCTTCTGGATTCATGAAATTACCCAGGGAATAAGTAGCTTCAAACACCAGGATCATTTCCTTGGTCCCCTATCTTCCCTGGATCCTGAGCTGGTAATTCTTCACTATTTTTTGGTCTTGTGGTGCCTTGGAAATTTTCTTTTTTTGTATTTTGTTTAGCTTTTCAAACTAAGGGTTGGGCCAAAGGACTTAGGCTGCTATTCCTTGATTCCTGCAATCATGCTTTAGAAGACTTATACAGAATGTGTTTAATGTAGAATATCAAAAGAGAAATTATATAAAATCGAAATCAGTTTTCAGAGTTTATTTAATTAGTAATAGTAAATTGCAACCTTTTTGTGATGACCTTTTTTGCAGTCTTTGTGCTGTGGTAGCCCTACTCAAAGATTTGAGATAGTCTATATGAAGTTTTTTTTTTTGGGTGGGTGCATGGTCTGGGAAGTACTTTTTAAGTTTACAATATGGTGACAGATATACAAGACAAGGTCATAATATAATCTCAACAGCCTAGGGAAAATCTGAGGTGCATTGTATTTAATATCATGATACGACCAACTAATGTCTTATAAATACAACATGCATTGTAATGTCATGTGTTTCACTGTGTGAATTATCATAAGTGGTTCTTTCATGAGAAACAGTTCTTTAGTTTGAAGTCCCTTCTGCCATTCATATTTATTCTTTAAAAATTTACATAATAAAATCTTACCAGACATTTAATTTGTATACATGTTTATTGCTGTTTTAGTAAGAAACTACCAACTATTTTGCATTGGATTTGCTTATTGTATTTTTCCTTGGTGTTGAGCAAAATTTGGGGCACATCTTTATTAATATATGGTTTTAAATCAAGTATAATTTATCTTACTCTAAAGAAAATAAATTTTCAACTTATGCTTGGGCACTTCCAAAGTACAAGAAGTTTTTGAAATACTTTAACAAAAATATAGGCTGGTTGTGTAGCCTACATTTTCTTGCACTATCCAAAGGTAATCCTGGTACTATTATAGAAATGTTTACCACGAACTTCCAAAGTGAAAACCCTGCCAAAGTAACCCTGATTCACCTGTATTAGGTGCTTATGCTGTCAATATCACCTATGGGTGCTAATGAGGACCATTTATTGCACTGCTGGGAATAATTGAAAATTCTTTTTTCAGCATGGATTTTAGAATCAGGCCAATGTGGTTTTCCAACTTGGTTCTGCCATTTCCAGCTTAACTTTGGGTTACTCAACATTTTTAAAGCTTGTTTTCTTATCTGTTGAAATGGAGAAATGTCCATATACAGTGTACTAAAAAGGAAAAAACTGAAAAGAGCTTTCATAAAAATCTCAGTGTGAGACAATATGGGACCTATGGGGTTTCTCTGTTATAGAGTTTATAATGACATATAACAGAGCTTTGGGTTTCTTTTACATCTCACTTGAATTAAAGGTTTAAGCATTTTAATATATGCTCTTTTCATTCTCCTTACAATGACACTTTTTGATAGTTTAAACACTAAATTTTATATGAGGCAAGATGTTGTGAGGTCTTTATCAGAAAATCTGGGGTGTTTAACAGTCTAGAACAGGGATCAGCAGATCATGGAAGTGGAGGGACATTGAAGAGACACTGAAGCATCTCTGTGCATAAACCCGTGTGCCTGACCTGAATATCTTGTGAGCCAAATTTGGCTTGCAGCCTGTATTTGTAAATAAAGCTTAATTGGGATACAGTTATTCTATTCCCATTTGTTTGAGTATTATCTATGGCTGTTTTCATGCTATTAAGTTCAGAGTTCAGTAATGGGTTCAGAAGTTGTGACAGACACTGGATGGCCTGCAAAGCTTAAAATGTTTACTATTCTACCCCTTTGCAAAAAAATTTGCCAACTCTGGTCTAAAAGGATAAGAATTCAGGAAAATCAAGTTAGGGCAGATTTTGTACTCAATTTACAGGATCTTCCATGAGTTAGTTCATTCTTTTCAGTGCCTACCCTTTTTTTCCCTTTGTCCATGCAGAATACTAAGATTGAATTCTACTGCCCAATGTTCCTCCATTTTCCTAGAAGAGAATCTAATATTCTCTTCTAGGAAGAGTCACTAATATTTCATTATGAATTAACTCCTCTTTAGTGCAATTATATTTTTTAAAAAATAATTGATGGGATGTTTATTCAAAAGGATGAGGTTTTTAATAGAATTTCAGATGTATTGGCACCTAGGTGGGAATTTTTAAGGAGTTAACAAGACCTTCTTGGTGTGTCAGGTCAGGCACATGGGTTTGTGCCCAGAGATGCTTCAGTGTCTCTTCAGTGTCCCTCCACTGTATGACAGTACTTATTGTTGTATGTACTTTATATATATTTATTCATTTTAACTTGCAATAATTACTTGAAGTGGATACTATTCTTTTATCAGCCCTCTATTTTACAAATGAAGAAATAGAGATACAGAAAGGTCAGGTAACTTGCTTAAGGTCACACAGCTGGTAAAGGCAGTTGGAATTAAATCCTAAGCAGTCTGGCTCTAAAGTCCCTGCTCTTAGCATCATGCTATATTGCCTACAGAACAAATATGTTAAAGACGAATATTTGCTTACAAAAATGCACCAATGTATGCCTTTGAATAATCAGCCTCCCCCAATGAACTTGATATAGAAAGTGCATAATTTGCATAACACAGAAATAATTTGTGTTATAGAGTATTGCATATGCAAAATCAATACTGGTCTCTTTTACCAACCTAGCTTTTTTTTTTCACAATTTGCATTCTTCCTTTATTTTTTGATTTACACATGCATCATCTCTTAATGAAATCCAGAAAAAGGAAACTAAACCAAAAGCTAATACACCTTTGCCAAGGCTAAAATTAATGGCTCAGGGATGCTTTCTGTTGAATGACACTTAGGGATTTACTGCTGCTTCCTGGCTGCTTCCTCATCCCTCAATGAACTATTTAAGTTAGAAATCCACATAGGTACACCAAGTTATATGTCTGAGCCATATATTGAGCTTTTTTTTTTCAGTATTCCTCTCAGTTGAAAGAATATTAAGTGTTGTGTGCAACATGGTATAGAAGAAAGAAGTTCGTATTTGGCATCTTAAATCTGGATTCAGAATCACACTCCAACAACTACTAACTTTATAATCTTGGGAAAATCACTCAGCATCTAAATTTTAGTCAACTTTTTGTGAAACAGACATAATCTCTATGTCACATGAATATCTCTGAAGATTAAATGAGGAGAAAGCAACTTCAAGTGTGTCACAGATATTGTTTTAAATTATATTTTATTCTTCTTCTGGGATCTTGATGAGATAACAAATATATATCAAATGGATTTGTGTTTGCGAAATGCAAACTACACAGCTCACCATTTTTCTTACATTACTTCATTTAGAATACAAGTTTTACTTGGCAGCATCATGCCATACTTGCCAAAAAAAATGATAGCAATGGGTAAAACATAGCCATTCCATGATCGGTTTTATTCAGGGTAACACTTAGATCTCAGGATCCATAATATCCAGACAGAAGCCTGTTATTTTTCTTTGTTCCTCATCAACAGTGAGGAATCTAGTCATTATATCAAGATTGTCATGTGTAATGTTTTTACCTCCTTTGGAACTTGTGTGACACCGATGGGAGATATTTTAGATATAAAATGTGTTGGTTGGTTTTTGTATACAAAGATAGGGATTCTTTAGAGACAAATTTGAACTTGATTTCTCCTCATTTAATCCACAGAAATATTCCTGTGACATAGATATTTATTGTGTCCATTTCAGAGAGATAGATATGATTTATCTGTAGAGTACCTAAAGAGTTAACAGAGTTTCCAGCCACTCATTCAGAAAACAGCCTTTCTAGAATCTGTCAGATTTCAGTACCCTCAGAGCTTTGATACTTCACAGAATTTCTGCTGTTGCTAATTCCTACTGAGCTTGTCACAGGAAAAAATAACGTCTGGTTGTTGATGCAACAGAGCAACTTAACTTCAGGGAATCTTTTGTTTGACGGCAAAAGGCATTTGTTGCTAATAATTTTCCTAATAGCTTAACGTGCCAGTTGCAAGGTGTTACAAAGCTAAACTTGCCTCCCTTGCAGGGAGGGTTGTGGTTGTGTCTGCAGCTGAAAATCTCTACAATTAACAGGTATATTTTAGAGATGTTAAAACATTAACCTTATGATCTTATGCTGGGAGTTATTGCAATTTGCAACCATATCTTTTTCAGGAATTTGTTTGCATCCAAAACTGGGAAAAGGGCTATGTGCTGTTGCCCCCAATCAGTCATTAAATTTCTTGTAATCAGGAGATGAAGAAGTCTGAAATGCCTCCTCTTCGAATTAGCCAAAATAATGAAAGTCTGATAGATAAAGTTTAGAGCAGCAATCTTTGCTTTAAGGTTGGTTCCACATAAAATGAGATCATCTTGGCTCATGCTAGACTTAGTAATTCAATTCCCAGCCTTGGATTTTTCAGATACTCCTTGTGTATTCTCTGTTTTTATAGTATGAAAGCTTTTTTTCATGATGTATGTTGCTTTTGCAGGTATTCCTGGCCAGACACTTTCTTGCCTTTCCATAAATTTTAAGAGACCATATAACAGTTTAGCACATTTAATAAACAGTCTTTATATGGAAATAATTTTATGATTTGTAGCGAGTTAAAGTTTATCTTAAAAAATTCTGGTTTAGGTTGACAAAGCAAATGAATCATTAGGTGATTTAGGAGCCCATGGCAATGATCATTTAAATAAAATCCATAATGTAAATCTACTGCTCCAATATTCATTGACTTTTTCTTCAAGCTAAGAGGGAAATCTGGAATATGTGCTGGAGCGGTGCTGAATAAGACAAAATATCTCTTTATAAAATGATTTTGCTTACATTTGTAAAAGTGACAGCTTAAGAGGATACTCTTATAACACTGACAAAAGAAAGAGGAGTGGCAGGTCAAATAGCTTTTAATGGGCCGTGCCAACTTTTGAGTTTGTCTTTGTAACTTACAGGTCCACATTTGTTTGGGCCCAAGTTTTTTGTATAGCTTCTTCTTAAGTTTATTTATATAATTTGTTCCTACCAGTGCCCCAGGTCATTTATTATACCTATTAACTTTTCTTTCTGAAGAGATTCTGCCAGAATTCCTTAACAACCATTTCTGAATCTGTTTCTTCTCTCCTTAAATTCAAGATCAGGGATTTTGCTGGGACAGGGTATTTCAAGCCTGCTCTGCTGCTGGTCTTTTTGGCTGTGGTTGAGTAGAAGTACATGTAATTCACCACATTTATCCATCTTATGTGTGGTGACACTTCTCAGGTATATAAAACTCACCAAAAGGAAAAAAAAAAAAGATTAAGCATCTTATAATCTTGCATGCAGTGCTAGTTTGAGCGAAATCTGGGTGTCGTATTAAGACACTTCAATACTTCTCTTTTAAAGAATATTTTTTATACTTTGGTTTGCTTATGGCTTGAGATGAGCATTCTTTTATTATCATATTTTTGCTCTTATCTAGAAAACATAGTCTCAGCCTATAATCTCAAAATTATTTATTCATGTTGATTAGAATAGTTTCATTACAAAGTAATTTAATACAGAATAGGACTGGACACTAGACACGCTTAAATGTTGGAGACAATATTTAAATTATGTCTTCATGCCACCAAACTAATTGGTTGCAAAAAGGAGACGTTCTTTAAGGTTAAGCAACCATTTAAAATTAAATAGTTAAGCAAAATGAATTGTTATAGACTCAGCTACATTTTGAGATTAAGTATTAAAAGTTCCAATTTAACACACTATCCCAATGGTTCTGCTTAGAAGGTTGATATATACTTTGTTTTTTTTTGCTCAGGTAGTTTGTGCACACAGTTTACTTGAGTGAATTTATTAAAAATCAACAAAGTAATAGTTGAGCTTAGTAAAGCAGCTATATGTCAGATAGGGTTGGAAATTTTTCAGCAAGGTATTCTGTGTGATTAGATGTCTTTTGAATTGAATCGCTTTAAGGAAAAATGTTCAGTTATCTAGAGAATCTGTGTTTTCAATTAGTGCTTCCCACAGATTTTCACAGATGTGCAAAAGCTGACTACTAAAGATAAGAAACCTATTGCATACACTGAAGTAATGTATTTTGTGTCCAAGTTTAGGCTTTATTTTGTGAGGGGTGCTTTTTATCTGTTCTGGCCATTGGTTCAGATACATTGCCCTAATATCTGTTGAGTTTCTCCTAACTTGGAATTTCTTGAGAACAACAAAGCAGTTTATTGAGGAAAACTAAACTTGCTTGGTGAAATGGATTATATACTACATACAGATCCTAAAGTTTATAGGAATCATAAACTTGCGGATTTGAAATACACTCTTTTCCAAATTTCTCACTTTTGGGGGAAAGTACAATCATGTGCATGTGAATAAAAGTGAAGATGCATGACTATTAGATGATATATAGAGATGACTACTTGTCTACCAAAATTTCTTCTCCCTTTTTCCATGAGGATACAAGGGAAAATTAAAGACTCTATATGACTAGCCACACTCATGTACCTACACACCCCATTCTTTCCTCAGAGCTAAGAGTGCCCAGGTGTCTACATTCTCATTAAAGAAATCTTGTGTGATTCTTCTGGGTTTGGGTCTTAAGACATTTCTAATGAACTAGAAAACCCATTAGAAGCCTCCCAGCTTCATCTATGCACAGGAGGAAGATACTGTAGAAGTAGCAGAGTAAGAAGGGAGAAGAAACATGGTTCATGGACTATGTGAACTAGAGCTGCCTATGGTGTGGTCTTTTTTATATGGTACATGATTTCCAATTCCTAACCCCATAGGAGTAACTTCACGGGACTCTACTAGGTCTAGTAGAAATAGGTAGGTGGTCAGGGCACAGGGTTTCCCATTTTGCAAAATAGCTTTTTTTTTTTTTAACCCCAGTAGCCACAATACTGAGCTACTGACCAAGATGACTTGTCTGAGTTTTCCTGGTTTGTATCTACCCTGCTGCTCTCTTGGAAGGATACATCCTAAGAAATCCCTAAGAGGTATAGCAAGGAGGGTACTGGCGTTAAGCACTTTTTATAAGACCAGGTTGTAATCAATGATCTAATTTTGGCTGAAGTGAGCTGTTGATTTCCTAAAGTAGAAGAGAGGCAAAAAGAGGCATTGGCTGCTGAGGTTTGGAATGTGAGGAGTTGCCTCTTGTGGGAGGAGGAAGTTGGCTCTTTGAAAGTTACAAAGCAGATCAGCATTTCGTCCTTCTGTATTTTCAGTATGTAGGCTCAACATTTAAGTTTGTAATCCATAAAGGAAGCATTAATTTTACATGTCTTGGTCCTAATTTGAAGGCTCAGAGTGTAGCAGTAACCTAGCAGATGAAACAAGGGAAACCTGGTCATAAGATGTTTATAAACTTAGACAATTTTGGGGGAGCGATTTGTCTTCTCCAGTTTAAGAATAATATGCCAAAATTATTAATATTTTTTCAAACATGGAGATAATTTTATTCTGATTCCTGATTTGAAAGAAATATCCAATTGAATGGAAAAGCCAAACTATTAAAAAGGAAAATACAAAGAGGAAAATATAAATAGCTTTCAAGACCATCATTCAGGCTTACTAATCATTGTCGAAATTTTTGTGACTATCTGGTCGATATATTTGCAAACCTACACATGTCTATTTGTGCATATCCTCATATTATACATCCGTGATTCTCAGCTGCGACTACATTCCATCCTCACACCCCCATTCCTGCCCATTGCAGAATCACTAATGCAGTGAACCACTTTTAATTGTGGTAAGTGCAAAGTCTCTCATGCTCTATGGCAGCAAAATGTTGAGAAGCATTGCACATGTTCTGCTTTGTATTTAGAATTTATACTCAGTGATCTTCAGTCCTACCCTTGCCAAAGAATAGAAGTTTCTATCACCAATTTTTAAGGCCATATATCAGTCCATTATTTAGATTCATTTTTTTCTTCTTTTTTTTTTTCTGGCATGGGCAGGCTCTGGGAATCGAACCCAGGTCTCGGGTATGGCAGGCGAGAATTCTGCCACTGAGCCACCGTCACACTGCCCTCCCCTTCATTTCTAACCATGCCTTGAAGCACATTTTTATCCTGAGTCTTTGTATGTTTGAATTCTTTATCCCCTTGGGAGATATTAGAAAAGGGATGGTTGGGACAAAGAGAAGACATTTTAGATCAATGTAAGTTAGGGATATGTGGATTGACACTCCTGCCAACAATTTATGAGTACCCACTCTAAAATCCTTCTCAATCAAGTAGGGGGAAAGTGGCAAATCATTGCTTGAATTTGCATTTTGGAATAATAATGAAGGTACACATTTGGTTAAGAACATGAGCTCTGGAATCTGAGTTGTAATCATGGTTACATCACCTTACAGCTTTTTGACCTTGTACTCTTTATTTTACCTTTCAAGTTCCCAGGTTACTAATCTGCAAAATGGCGATAACATTACTAACCTTCTAGCATTGTTGTGAGGAGTCAATGAATCAATGCAGGTAAAGCAATTATAGCATTTCATGATAAATCCTTCACTCTCAATAAATGTTAAGTTATTGGTATACTTTCATGTTTTTAACATTTCATTTTTTGTGTCCAATGGTATACTCAAGTATTTTGGTCTATTCTGTTGTAACGTACATCCTTTATTTATTGATTTGCTAAAGCCCATTTACTATTAAAGATACTAATTATTTGTCTGTCATAAATGCTGCAAGTATCTTGCTCTTGATTTTGGCCTTTCTTTGTATCATATAACGCTTTATCATTAAGTGGTAAAATCTATGCATCTTTTAAGATTTTATGGCAGAATAAAAGCCTTCCTCATCCTATGATTATTAAACAAAACTCACCTATGCTATCTTTGAGGAACTTGATGATTTAATTTTTTGCATTTAAGTCTTTGACCCATCTTGATTTGTATTTTGTTATTGGTAATGGAGGAAGAATCCACAAAAGCTTTACTTTTTGAGGACGACAAAGTGATCACATTTTGAGCACTATAAGCACAAAATAGTAGAACCTACAGTTTTCTTTCGGGAGGCAAATTTATCTTTCAGGAAACCATTTTCATCATTTGAGGCAGGATTTTAATTTTCTCCCATTTCCCACTCTCATTTTCTTTTATGTCTCTCTTCTTTCTGAAAACATCTGCTCTTGGGACTTCTAGGGAAGCTTAACAGATTTTCTTCCCGGGAGCCAAGTTATTCCCACCATATCAGGATTTCACATTGAGGTAATTGATTTTCAATGTTGCCTTTTTACAAGATTAAAATATTTCCACATAACAATCCCTACTGTGAGCCCTATTTGGCCTAACACTGTGAAAATAATTACCAATCAAGAAGAATGGATTTTACTGCTGATTCGGGATCCTGTTATAATGCTGGCCTCTGCTGTGCCTTGTCCAGAGTGATAGTTAAATTAATTAAGCAACAATTTATTAATATTCATAAAATATGAAAGGGTCCATATGAATAGAATTTCAATGTTATTTATTATTAGTGTAAAGCAGATGTCACGTGTAGATGCAGCAGACGTCTCTTGTATACTACAGAAGATCCACTGGATCTCATCTTACATTTCAGTCGTGGTTGCAGGGTCTGCTCAGACTTTGATCCACTTTTTATAGGTGTAACCTGAGTACTTGCCTTATAGGAGCCTTCTACAACCTGGATACTTGGCGCACACGTGAGCAACCTGGAAAGGTGGGACAGTTTATGCCCAGGGGATGTGAATTGGCAGATATTCCAGCATCCTTTCATCCTTCCAGCAGGTGATTTGGAGATACATTCTTCTCAGAAATAAGGAGACAAATCTTCTCTGAAGGTTCCATGGATCTGACAGCCAGTTGCACCCAGCAGCGGCCAACTTCATATTGCACCTATGTGGGCTCTTTTTCCTTCCCTATCCCACTTTTCTCGTCCCCTCTGGCTCTTCCTGTCCTATGCTCCTTCACCTAGGGTCATAGTCCTTAATAAACTACAAATGCACCCGTCTCTGTCTTAGGCTCTGCTTTTGGAATTTTTTAGGTTAAGGAAGTACAACAGAAAAAATGTTTAAAATATTTTTTTTTCCTGGTCATTTGCTTATGATTTTTGTAGACTTTTTTTTTTTAAGTTTAAATCACAGAAAACTTAATTTCTAGACAACAGAACTTTGGGAAAAAAAACTGCACAAACGACTACAAGACCTTCATTTTCAGTTGTTCTCTTTTGAAAGCCAATTTCTAGTATTTTCTTTTCTCTGCTAATGACACTAAATATGTCTTCAATTTAGCAAAAAATGTATCCACCCCCAAGATTAACTCAGCTAGAAAGAATAGAGAATTGACTTTCATGTTAACCATTTTTCATTATATCAAATTTATTTGATATAATACAAGCTAACTACTGGTTGACTTAAATTCTCATTAAAAATGTAGGTTTTGATTTAACCATTGTTGTTTCATCTAAAGAATTCTGTTACTTTTGTGAAAGTAGAACACAAAGAATCAAATCTTATGAAGCATTCGCGTGCTCAGAATAAACCGTAGCTTTGGTGTAACTTAATTACAATAAATGCTTTAAAATTTAAATAATGCAGGAAGGACATTACATTCAAGTCCCACAAAGCAATAATTCAAGTAAGGGTGAGTTGTAAACTGTGATGCACTGTATTAACTTAAAATTTCATTAGCCATGTAGGATTGTAAATATGCTTTTAAATTAAAAGTCTTAACATGATTTATGGGTAGAAAAGAATAGCATCCCTAATCTACGGCCACTAGATGGCAGGCCAGCTCCGTATAAAATGCCAAGGATGGGGGCAGGGTTGACAGCTGAAGAGCCCATTTTGAGTTGTCAGCTGCTGTCTTGCAGAGCTATGGTATCTTTTAAAACCAGCCGCTTTACCAAAGTGTGGAATTGTCTTCAGCCAATTAAGAAATCCAGCTGGTTTTGCTTTTCTTTTTTTAAAAAATGTGTGTGATAGAATAAATGTTTTGATAAAGAAAATAGTTGAGATTTCTTGTTAAAGAAAATGATTGCAAACTATTTAACCCAACTTCTGTTCTTAGGTGATGTCGTCACTGCCCCATACTTACTCTAATTCATTCAAAAAACCAAAAACAACAACAGCTCTGTGAACATTGAAAAGGGATAGTAAGTGGCTGCAGTGGGACATACAAGCTAATGAGCAGAGTATTTGTCAGTAAGTACATGTAACAGTTGAAAAGAAATCACAATATGCTTATTAGTTGATGAACTTAAGGTCACTATATTAACCTTTTTTTTTGTATGCTGTATGGCGGAATCACATTTCTTCTTTTTCCATGTGAGTATCGCATTATTGCAGCATCATTTGTTGAATTTTTTGTTTGTTTGTTTCTGTTGGTTTCTTCGTTTGTTTTGGGAAGTGCCATGGGCTGGGAATTGAACCCAGGTCTCCTGTATGGCAGCTGAGAATTCTACCAATGAAGTATCCTTGCATCCTCCCCTACTTTTTTTTTTCTTCAACTATTGAAAAAACAAGGGGTAAGAACTGGGCCTGGGCAGTCCCTGCATGAGTGCAAAGATAGTACAGAGACTGGTGATGTTTAGAACATGGGTTCTGCTGTCCACAAACCTGGAGCCCAGGTAGGGCTCGTCCCCTCACTACTTGTGTGATCTCCTCATCTGTAACAATGAGTTGCTAATACTTACTTTAAAGGGTTATTTTAAAGTTCAGATGGGATTCTGACTGTAAAGCTCTGATGATATCCTGCACATTGTAAACAATCAATGAATGGCTCCTCTCATTATGAATGTGGAATTTCATACCTAATATTTTAAAATATTTAAATATTTTATATTAAAAGAAATCCAAGTATCTGAAAAGCCAGACACTTGAAATGCAAAGAGCGGAAAAACTTTTGTTAGTTTTCTAGTCAAGGAAAAGATTGGAAAAGCTCTTAAATGACATCTGATATAAAGAATTGCCCCTAAGGAAGGCTATGGTGGCTATTGAATTAGAATCTGGTTGTGACTGTGGCCGAGGGAAGGAATTTCTCACTGGAGTTATCACTTAAGAGCTGGAATGGCAAGTTCCCCGCTCTCATTATGATGTTCTCTCATGGTGATGGCTGCGTCCACACAGGCTCTTGCTTTCCCATCTCCTTCAGTTCCACCTGGGAGCAGGTGGTCAGAGAGATACCCTGTGAGATGACCTTCCTTGTGCTGGCTGTGCCTATTTCCACTCTTTCTGACAGTGGAGCATTTAAAGTGGAATGGGTGGCAGGGCATAATCACAAGACCATGCCCTACATTCCAGAGGTTCTGAACCAGAGAGGATTCCATGACACCTTCTTAATATGCATGAAATAATGTGACTTTGGAGGTTTCAGGGCAGTGGACACCTGTCTTTAAATGTGGCTCTTTAAAAATGCTGATGTACATAATACCTAGAAAATAACTCATATTTGTTGATGCATAATAGATAGTGACCTGAAATAAAGACTTGTGTATTTTAAAAATGTTTCAGCACATAGCATTAACATGACCGTATTTTCAGAAGGATGAAAAGGACAAATATAAGAAGGGGACGGGTGTGGCATGATTCTTGTGGGAAAGGCAAGATCAAGGAAAAGTGGTGGAGAAAGCTGCCATTATCTGTTTGTATGGCTTTGCTGGTTTCAGTGGGATTTGGATTTAACAGTTTGTTCTTCTCCTACTTGCTACAGCTTTCAGAAAACTTTGGTGTAAAATTTGAACAAAGAGACTGAAGATCGGATAAAAAAGAGGAAAGTCTAGTGAATAAAAGGATTTACTTCAATAACTTCCTAAATCCTACCACAAGTGAGATGATCATTTCAAATACTGTAAAGCAGAAAATGAATCAGCCATAGTAGGAACGATTACAGTATGAGACAATGAATCATGTGAAAAGCAGCATAATTACTGTATCAGTTTGGATTTCAAAATGAGGGAAGAGCATTTTAGGACTTTCTTGGCTAAGGATAAACATAATTGATTTATGATTAATATGAGGGCCTGGCTTATCTGGCAAATATATTGTATTTCATGTAGAAATGAGCTTAAAGGCATTTTTTGCATTTCTATGTGAAACCCAATATTCACATGCCAGGGGAGCGGAAGAAATAGAGCCACTGATAGATGGAAGCTGAGTATCAGGCATGCCAGGGCACAGCCCATCTGCCTCCCAGTGCCTCGAGATCAGTCAGGGAGCCCCGGCTTGGGAAAATGATAGGCAAAGGTTTTATTTACTCATTTATTGTTTTTTTAAAAAAATAAAAATTTGATTTATTAGAAGGAATGAGTGTCTCCCTTCCCCAGACTAGGCTGAACAAATGTCTTCATTCCTGCCTCACGGAGAAACAGGGCTGGCCATCTGGTCCACCCCACAACACAAATGACCTTCCCAAAGTCGCTGTTTTTTTTTGTGCTATGACTTCTCATCGATAGTGGCTTAAAGGTTTGGCAGAAATTGCATAACTTAAGATCATGTGTAGGAATATTTTATAAATAAAATCACCATGTCTTGTTAATGCTCTTTGAGTCATGTGTACTGGTAGTGGCTACATAGAGCTTATTTATTGCTTTGTTTATTTGAGGCAGGACAATAGTTAAGACCAGAGACCCAATCAGACTCTCTGGGTCTGAATCCAGGCTCTGCCACTTGTAAGCAGCGTGATGTTGGGCAAGTTACGAAACCTCTTTACACCTCTGTTTCCTCCTTTGTTATTTGTAAGTGTCTGACACAGTGCTACGTAAGCTTTTGCCAAATCATAGTTATACATTTTAACTTTTCAGTAACTGTGTAGTGAAAGCAAGATAGAGTATCAGAGAAATTTTTGCCGTTGAAAAGAGCTGTAAAGATCATCTAGCTCAAATTCTTCATTTTTAAAAGTAAGGAAACTGTGATTAAAGTTTTACTACTTATCCAGGTAATATAACTACTTCTAAATCCAGGTATAATACTTTTGAGGCTGGTATTTTTTCTGCTCTGACTCCTCCTATAAATACATAGAAGAAAGAAGAGTCCCTAAATAATTTTTATATATTTTAAGAAAATGCTCACTGTGATAACTACAGTATATTATTAGGAATTAGAGTTTTATAAATTATTCAAAGGTGTGTCAATTTTTTTTTAGTGTCAGCTACAATTAAGTTTAGCGGCATATAATAACTACTCCCACATAGTACCTTATTTCTTTTTTATGTGTAAAAGCTTATTTCTTTTCTGTGTGAAAGAAGCAGAGAAGAGAGGCCAGGGTTCTTATGCCATCCTATTC
The DNA here is from genome assembly GCA_004026745.1 of Myrmecophaga tridactyla. Taxonomy (NCBI): domain Eukaryota; kingdom Metazoa; phylum Chordata; class Mammalia; order Pilosa; family Myrmecophagidae; genus Myrmecophaga; species Myrmecophaga tridactyla. The sequence goes on from PVIY010005837.1 coordinate 64,023, forward strand.
CACCATCCTAGGGATGGCTTCCGTTCTCAAGGTTGCCTCTTGGCCCAAGATGGCTGCTAGAACTCCTGCACTCAGGTCAACCTGCTAGGATGCAGGAAAGAGAAAGAGTGAAAGGAAAGATAAGTTCTTTGTAGATGAGTTGGTTTTCTTTCAGCAACCTTAGAGGAAGTACCATATCATCTATCTTCCATTTGCATCTCTTTTGCCAGAGCTTAGTCACATGTCACACTGGTTACAAGGGAAGTTGCATTGTGCTTTTCAATGGGCTAAATGAATTAAAATGTGCATTCTCTTATTGAGGAAAAAGGGGTAATGGAAATGGAATGGTAAGTAGACATCTCTGTTACAGATAGGGGGTTTAGTTTTTCCCATTTTCCCTCCCTTTTACATTTTCTCTTCTTTGGCCTTGAATCCAAAACAGCAGCTTTGGACCAAGACAAACCACTCGTTTGTATAGGAGAAAATAATATTTCTCCTCCTAAAAGAGTCTTATTTTTTACAAGATCAAATAAATTTACCCCATACTAAGAGAAAAAGAGAAATCTATTATAAATTACAATGGAGTTTCATGGAACTCAAAGGTAGGAATGAAGGAGTTCCCAGAAGACCAGGAACTGAGAACAGATTGGAAATATAGGCAGTGCTTTCTTTCAATCCCTTGTCATTGCTTCTTTTTGCTCAGATTCTCTCTCTTTGCAGATCACTTCTTTCTTTGCCCAAGGTCAAACTGCCAAAGAGGAGTAGAGTTTCTAAGTCATACTCTATTATAGTCATTGTTTGAAAGTTCTGTCAGTTCTCCTGTAACGGATAGCAACAGAGTCCCTTCTTACACTATCAACTCCTGATTGCAGTGTTGTTTGATGCATCTGAGTACAATAATGATCTGTGTGGGCCAGAACCTTGAAATCTGACTCCCAGAAATGCTTTGTGGGTCTGTAATAGTACTAGCATTGCACAATAAGCAAACTTCCATTCTCTGGTGCTTTGTCTTCTCTAGCTTTGCATTTTCATTAATTGATAGCACAATGTTTCAACTAGCACATCACACTCATCACTCCCAAATAAACATTTCCATTTTAGACTTCCCTCCTAAGCTCCAGACCCTTTATTAGTATATGATTTTTGGTCATTTTTACTCAAGTGATTTCTTAGTGTCCAAGCATTTTCAAAATCAACATATCCATGACCTCATTTTTTTTGGCATGGACAGGCTCCGGGAATTGAACCTGGGTCTCTGGCATGGTAGGCAAGAATTCTACCACTGAGCCACCGTTGCACGGCCCTCCTTGACCTCATTTTAAATTCTCTATCTCCTAAAGCTCTTATGCCTTAAGGGTACCTTAAGTAATGCCCTTGTAATCTTTCTGTGTAATTGTAGCTGCCTCCTAAATCTTCTCCATCTTTAGGCTCTTCTGTTCTCTGCACTGCCACAGGAATAATCTTTTAAGTATATAAATACGATTATGTCACTTTTCTATTTAAAATCCATCAGCATTTCCTCTTTACCTGCAGAACAATGGCCAAATTCCTTGCATCCCATGTAAGACTGATCATTATCTTATTTATTCATAGCTAGACAATCTCACCTCCATGCATGCCTCCATATGCTTTAGTGTCATAGAACTTTTTGAAATCCCTTAAATGCAGCACCAAAGTTCACATCTCTGTGATATTGTACATGTTTTTATTTTCCTTTGCCCTAAATGCCCTTACTCTGCTCTGTCCTCATAGTGAACATCTTCTCACCTTATGAGACTCAGTTCTTCTCTGAAGCAAGCCTTCCCCAACCAGTGTGTTGTCCCTCCCCCTATGCCTTCATCTGTTTTCCCTTCAGAAATAAGTTTTCCTCTTTCGTGGGTTCACATAGGATGGATATTTGAGAAGCTGGAGGAGGGGACTAAAGCAGAAATTCTGTTGTCTTCCAATGTCTTGTCCCTCCTTATGTAGTAAAAAGATTTTAATCAGGCACATAGCTGTCCAAAATGAGAATTGGGAGAAGCCTCCTCTGCAGTATGTGTGGCCCCATGACTGAGTTCTTGCCAATGGTTTGTGCATATAAGGGTGCAGTTTCAGGGATACACTCTTTAAAGTAAAGGAAGTGTCCTCCCTGTATCCCTTTTTCCTTTCTCACTGGCTGGAATGTGGGTATGGTGAGCTGTTTTTGACTATGAAGATATGGGCAACACCTGAGGATGGCAGAGCCCTAAGAGAGAAGACAGAAGCAACAAAGCATAAGGCAAGGACAGAGGGTCCCTGCTACTACGGAGTCATCACAGTCTAGCTTAGGGTTAGATTATTGTCTGACTGAAGATAAACTTCTTTATTGTTTAAGCCCCTGTAATTTAGGATATCTGTTAGAGCAATGGGTCCTGTGGCCTCACACACCTCCTCCACTATAAGACTATAAAACGGAGTTCAGGAGCTTAGATCTTTACTCTTTATATACTCAACACCTAGCATATAGCCTGAAACATAATATGCTGTCAATAAAATGTTATTTGGAGAAGAGATGAAATCGTAAGTGGATGTAAGTTACAACTCAAGTGTGCAAAAAGTGTGATATTCTTTGTTTCTCTCTAATTAACACATGGTTAAGTCTCCATTTTTGTGGATGATGACCGACTCATTATTGCCAGTTTAAGGTAGGTAATTAGCACTTTCAGTTAAGCTTCCAGTCTCTTTTGAGTAAGGACTTAGATAGTTAGGATTCTGTAATTCTCCCCCTTCTGGGGGGGTGGGCAGGTGATGGTAGTGATTATCTTAGGTTCTTTCTGACATTAGGAGTCAGCCAGCTGGCCTGCTGGGCCTCCTGCAACCTCCGTGTTTTCCAACAAGGTGTGGCTCATTTCTCCTGCGCTTGGGTGCTACCTCTGTCCACAGCCCATCAGGGCCTCCAGTTGTCAGGCCCCTGCATGTTGGAATTAGGGTAACATCAATGCCCTTTTTTTTGTAATTACTCAGTCTTGACTGCACTCCTCTGACAGTGTTGGGGAACTCTTATTTGCTGTCCCTATTCCATTCTGGACTCTATGAGGAGGCTCCTCTGCCCGTCCTGTAGATGCTCCTTCAACCAGCACTATTCTCAGGTCCAGTGCTAGGTTAGGACTTCTCCACAAGTTCCTGGGCCACGTGCTTGATAGCCAGACAGTTATCCCTTCTGTTCCGGGATCTCTTCCAACTCATCTTGGATTTCCATCAGTATACCTAGAGATGCTTCTTTGCCTTCTGTCATTACCCTCCCCCCACCCCAATCTTGCTCAACTTAAGGAGATGGAACACTGGATTTTTCTCAAGTAGCAATGAGTATTTAAATGCTAATAAATCATTTTTTTTTCTCATGGGCAGGCACCAGGAATCAAATCCAGCTCTCCAGCAGGCGAGAACTCTGCCTGCTGAGCCATCGTGGCCCACCCTAATAAGTGATTTTCAGCTCTAACTTTCCCACTCACAAGCTGAGATATAATCTCCTTTTGAGCTGGTGGAACTTCTCTTCTTTCATATGCAGTTTTTTCTTATCTAGGGTTTATGGCATAAAGCACATCATTTTAGTACTTTAGCCTGTGGTTCTTTACATGCAAAACTAAGCTTTTAAGAATCAAGATAACCTTTTCTATCTCAAAACCTCCTCTCTTAGTTTTTAAGACAACTGACTCTGAAAATTTTTTTTTAAGTATGGGTTTAGAATCTTAGTTGATTTCATATTCTGATCTTCTCTTTTCCCAGGATAAGGAATGTCAGTACCCAAAAGAAATGTTGTTAAGGAGACCCTATTTTTTTTTTTTTTTTTACTTTAAAATGTACCCCAATGATAGTGGTTATTTTGTAAACCTGGCATGAAATTTATTCATAGAAAGAGTTCTTTTTTTTTCAACTAGAAAACAGCCCAAATGCTATTTGTATATGAAAGGTATATACATAAACATTCTCACCTTCCCCCTTCCCACATCTTCATCTCTCAAATTGCCTGGACAGGCTGGGAAAGCAAAAGAAGATCAGATATAACATTATGAACTTGGCAGACTATTTTATTTTTCTCCTGGGCACACGAGAAGACATGTATTTTCCAGCATTCCCTTGAGTCTAGGTGGACTGTGTCACTGAACTCTTCCAGTGGAAAATGAGCAGAAGTGAGAAGATGTGTGCTACTTTGGTCTAGCCATAACAGCTTCTGTGGGACCTTCCTTGCTTTCCCCCCCTAACTACACAACAAGAAAGGACGGTCTCTGGGAGAGTGGAGCACACAAAGGAACGAATGGGAAGAGCCTGAGTCCTGCGCTGACCACTTGGAGGAGCTCCCCAGGGTATTTCCCAGCCACAAACTTCAGCTCTGGATTTTTTTTCTTTTTAAATACAAATAAAGGTTTATTGTACAAAATTAAGGCCTTTGTATTCCACATCTCACTAAGGCTAAAGAAAGACTGGGTAGTTTTTAAGTCTTTCACAAACATTTTGCTTTCATTATGTCCTGCCCTCAACTATTAAAAATGGCCTGACCAAAATGTTATCAAAACAAACACTAAAATAATACCAAGTCCTTTAAAGAAGACTGTCCCAAATATTATTTCTTGGCATATAGGTGATCTTCATGGCATGGGATGGTGTGATTTTAAATCCTTGTAACACACTCCTGGCAGTACCAGCCTGTCCGTCATTTTGAAATCCCACAAAAGCAATGGCAGGTCTTCCAGTTGCCAGAAGGACTTCCTTAAAACCAGGGACCTGATTAAACAGCATGGATCACATCATCTCATTAGTCTCTTCTGGTAAGTTATTCAGGAGTAAATTATAGTTTGGAGAATAATCAGGAACCTGAGGATTTGGTGTTGTATTTCCTTGGGTGTTAGTTGAATTTGGGTTCCCAGCCTCCCAAACAGAGGCTTTCTGTTTGAAGTTGTTGCAGTCCTGTTCCGCCATTTTGGCTTTTCTTTTTCTTTGTCAGCAAATGTGCCACCCATTTTAGATATTATATCAGAGTCTGTTTTTGCATGCTGGATTTGCATTGGTTTACCATAAAATGGAAATTCTTATAACTGTCTCAAGGCATTTGTGGATGAGCTCAGTTCCTTGAACAGAATGAAGGCTGCCCCTCTTCTTCATAGTCTTTAAAGCTGCCGTATCTACCACATGGCCAAACTGAGAAAACAGGGCATACAGGGATCTCTTCAAGTCTTCTTTTTTAATTTTGTCATTAATATTGTTGATATAAATTGTATGATTTGGTCTGAAATCCATGCTTTTGTTTAAATTGTCCAAATAAACTGAGGCCTGATCAGTCTCTCATGCTGGCCCAGCTCTGGATTTTATATGAGCGAGTATATTTTATTGTTGTATTAAGCCACTGAGACTTTGGGGGGTTTATTACCCATTAAAGTTGATTAATACATTTAGAAAAATCAGTACCAAGAATTGAAAGATTGAGAATTACCACTAGAGGAAAGTAAATGAGAGGAGGGATGGTGATTGGGGCCAACTGTCATGGCCTGAGATAGGACTCCGTGGAAGGGACAGAGTGAGATGTTCGAGGAGATTTTAATGGCCATGGGAATTTTAAGAACTGAGTTGGTGAATATTTAGTTTAAAAATTTGTAACACAATACTTGATATGTATAAATGAATATATAGTGGTATTTAATTTCTGGAAGCATGAAAATTAAAAAAAAAGATTTTTGGAGTCACCACCCAGCTTAAGTACCAAAAAATTTAGAAACATGATGCAGTAAGAAAAACTCTGAAGATTAAATAGTAAATTATAATCTTTTATATAAAGCTTAAAAAAAGCATTACAAAATAACAAGGCTTTTAAGGATATATGCAGATTTGCATTTTAAAAAAAATTTCATGTATTTCTTTCTTTCTTATGGAGGTGTATTCACATACCGTATAATCATCCAACGAATCCAATCAATGGTTCATAGTATCATCATATAGTTGTGCAGTCATCACCACAATTAGTTTTTGAACATTTTCATTACTTCATGAACAATAAAAATGACAACAAAAATAAAAATAAAGTAAAAAAGAACACCCAAAAATCCCATAACCCATCCCTTCTATTATTTATTAACTTTTTGTTTTTGTTTTCTTGCTCATTCATCTGTTCATACACTAAAGGCAGTATCAGTCACAAGGTTTTCGTAATCACATGGTCACACCTTAAAAGCTCTATAGTTATTCAGTCAGCTTCAAGAATCAAGGCTACTGGAACCCAGCTCAACAGTTACAGGTACTTCCCTTCAGGCACTCCAATATACCATAAAATAAAAAGATATCTATATAATGTATAAGAATAACCTCCACAATGATTTCTCGACTCTATTTGAAATCTGTCAGCCACTGAAACTTTATTTTGTTTCATTCCTCTTCCCCTTTTGGTTAAGAAGTCTTTCTCAATCCCAGGGTGCCAGGGCCAGACTCATCCCTGGAAGTCATGTCCTACATTGCCAGGGAGATTCATATCCCTGGGAGTATTATCCCACGTAAGTGGAAGGGCAATGAGCTTACCTGTAGAGTTGGTTAGAGAGAGAGGCCACATCTGAGCAAAAAAGAGGTTCTCTGGGAACGACTCTAGGCATAATTACAAGTAGTTTTAGCTTCTTCTTTGCAGGAATAAGTTTCATAAGCACAAGACTCAAGATTGAGGGCTTAGCCTATTAAATTGGTAGTCCCTAATGCTTGTGAGAGTATCATGTCTTCCCTGGGTAGGGAAAAGTCCTAGTTTCTCAAGGGGACTTTGCAAATACTTTTTAATCTTCTGCCCAGATTACTGTAGGATGTATCGGGGCATCACACCAACTTGTACAAACCAACAAGATCTCACTCCCTATTCAAGTTTCCATGTAATTATGGTGTTTGAATAAAATGACCATACATGCTAAATTAGATAGTGTGCTACAGAGAAATAAATTTATTGCTTCTTCAAACAAACAAAATTAGTGTGCTACAGAAAATATAAGTTTTGCACCAAATGAACATCTCTTCCTTTGTTTCACACAGAGGTTGAAGTTTTGAAATATAGTCAATATCATCCTTTACCTTTTAGTCTGATTTAGTCTTAACCAGATCAGCTTTATTCATATCTCTCATTGAATTTGGAAATCTTTTTCAGACTTTTTAACAGCTGCTGTATGGGAGTAATATTAACTTTGATAGCTTCAGAGGTCTAGCTCTGATTTGCAGGTGTCACATAGATACCTGGAAGTTCCAGGGAATGACCAGGTTATACACAAAGAGCTCAGTATTCCAGAATTTAGAAATAATAGTTACAACTCAGGAATAGATGTGACTACTGTAAGAGTTTACAACCTAAAAACCTTTACAATAAGACTTCCCCTGATAACCTATCTTGAATTTAATTCTCAGAGTTTGCAAATTGGAGTTAGTTCATATTAGTGAGGCATTATAATATCTGTCTTTTCATTCCTGGCTTATTGGGCTCAACATATTGTCCTCAAGTTTCATTTACTTAGTTTCATGCTTCACAACTCCGTTCCTTCTTGCAGCCCCTCAATATTCCATTGTATGTATACCTCATAGTTCACCCATCCATTCATCAGTTGACGTACCCTAGGCTACCTTCAATCCATTGCAAATCGTGAAAACTGCTGCCATAAACACCATGTGCAAATGTCCACTCATGTCCCAGCTTTCAGTTTTTCTAAGTATATACTTAATAATGGGGTTGCAGGATCATATGGCAAACCTATACTTAGCTTTCTGTGGAACCACCACACTGCCCTCCTGCGGTGCTGCACCATTCTACTTTCCTGCCAATAGCGAATAGGTACATTTCTCTCTCCACATTTTTTCCAGCACTGTTATCTTTCTGTTTATTTTTAAATAGTTTTATTCATATACCATACGGTCCACCTTAAGTAAGGAACCAGTGGTTCCTGGTATAACCACATACTTATGCACTCACGACCACAATCTATATGAGGACATTTTCATTTCTCCCACAAAGAAAAAGGAAGAAGAAAAAAAATTAAAATTAAATGAAAAGGAGAAACAACACCACTAAGAATCCTATACCCTTCCCTCATATCCCCCTCTTATTGACATTTAGCTTTCGCGTATGGCTTTGTTATACTTAATGGGAACATTTTACAATGTTACTGTCTACTATAGATCCTGGTTTGCATCGATTGTATTTTTTCCGTGTATACATTCCATTTTCAGCATCTTGCTCTGTTGATATTCATTTGTTCTCCCTCATGTAAAAACATTCTTATCTTTGTACATTTAATCACCATCATTGCCCACTCTAGGTTTTACTAAGTTATATAGTTCCAGTCCTTGCCTTCTATCTTTCCTTCTGGTGTCATACATGCCCTTAGCCTTCTTTGTTCAACCATACTCACATTCAGCTTTGGTCAGTGCTACCATCAGATATGATTGTGCTATCCATTTCTGGATTTTACAATCAATCCTGTCAAACAGTCTGTACTCCTTCAGCATCAAATGCCCAATCTCTACCCTCTATTTCTATTTCCTGAAAACTTGTATTCTCAAATTTAACTTTCAAAGTTTACTTGTTAATATTTGTTCATATTAGTGAGACCATATTGTATTTTTTCCTTTTGTTTCTGGCTAATTTCACTCAACACAATGTCCTCAAGTTTCATCTATGTTGCTGCTTGCATCAAGACTTTATTCTGATAAATAATGTCTGATTATTTTTTTCTCTCTTTTTACTGATACTGATAGATTTCATTTCTACACCCTTCTCCTGCCTTTTCCTATCTTCCTGCTGTGCTCCCTTTAGTATTTTTTCTAGAGCACGTCTCTCATTCACAAACTCTCAGTGCCTGTTTGTCTGAAAATATTTTAAACTCTCTCTCATTTATTTATTTATTTTTAGGTGCATGGTCTGGGAATTTAACTCAGGTCTCCTGCATGAAAGGTGAGCATTCTACCACTGAACCACCTCTCCCTCATTTTTGAGGGACAGTTTTGCTGGACATAGAATTCATGGTTGGCAGTTTTTCTCTTTCAATATCTAACATATATCATACCACTGCTTTCTTGCCTTCATGGCTTCTGCTGAGAAATCCACATAAAGTTTTATTGAACTTCCCTTGTTTGTGATGGATCACTTTTCCCTTGCTGTTTTCAGAATTTGCTCTTTGCTTTTGATGTTGACAAACTGATTAGTAAGTGTCTTGGAGCAGGTCTATTCAGATCGATTCTGTTTGGGGCACATGGAGCTTCTTAGACCTGTAATGTTATTTTTATTTTTTCTTTTTTTGTGAAAAATAGTATATGTACAAAAAAGCAATAAATTTCAAAGCACATTGCAACAATTAGTTGTAGAAGAGATTTCAGAGTTTGATATGGGTTACAATTTCACAGTTTTAGGTTTTTACTTGCAGTTACTCTAAGATACTGGAGATGTAAAGAAATATCAATATGATGATTCATCAATAATTATATTCATTTGTTAACCCTACCTTCTCTGTATAACTCCATCATCACCTTTGATCTTTTTCTCACTCTAGGGGTATTTGGGCTATGCCCATTCTAACTTTTCCATGTTGGAAGGGGGTGCTGATAATATGGGATAAGGGGATGGAACTAGTTGATGTTCTGGGGAGGCTGGGCCCTCTAGGTTTCAGGACTTATCTGGTTCAGGGACCCAGCTGGAGGTTTTAGGTTTCTGGAAAGTAACCCTAGTGCATGGAACCTTTGTAGAATCTTATATATTGCCCTAGGTATTATCTAGGACTGGCTGGAATGGTTTTGGTTGGGGTTTGGCAAGTTATGATAGGTAGCAATGTTTAACTGAAGCTTATGAAAGAGTTACTTCCAGAGTAGCCTCTTGACTCTATTTGAACTCTCTCAGCCACTGATACCTTGTTTGTTACACTTCTTTTTTGCCTTTTGGTCAGGATGGCATTGTTGATTCCACACTGCCTGGGCCAGACTCATCCCTAGGAGTCATCTCCCACATTGCCATGGAGACTTTCACCCCTGGATGGCATGTCCTACATAAGGGGGAGGGCAATGATTTCACTTGCAGAGTTGGGCGGAGACAAGGCCACATCTAAGTTACAAAAGTGTTGGAACTGTAATTTCATGTCTTTCATAAGAGATGGGAATTTTTTCAGTATTTTTATTCCTCCATTGTTCTTTTCTGCCCCCTTTCCCTTCTTTTCTCCCTCTGGGACTCCCATAACATATATTCATGTGCTTCATGTTGTCATTCAATTTCCTGAAATCCTGCTATTATTTTTCCATTCTTTTCCCTATCTGTTCTTTTTTGTGTAGGATGTCCTGTCATCTAATTCACTCATCCTTTCTTCTGCCTCTTTAAATCTGTTGTTAAAAGTCTCCATTGTGTTTTCATCTTTTCTATTGTACCTTTCATTTCCATAAGTTCTGCCATTTGTTTTTACAAGTTTTCTAGTTCTTTTTGTTTGCCCAATGTCTTCTTTATATCCTTCATGTCTTTTATCATATCTTCCCTCAACTTGTTGATTTGATTTTTGAATTGATTTAGCATGCTTGTTTGAACATCTTTAATTAGTTGTTTCAACTCCTGTATCTCATTTGAGGTATTAGTTTATCCCTGTGACTGGGCCATGTCTTCGTTTTTCCTAGTATGACTTGTAATTTTTTGCTGGTGTTTAGACATTTGGTATCCTTGATAAGTTGATTCTGGAGGTCATTTTCACTCTTTTACCTAGGATTTTCTTGTTGGTTGGCTTTGTTCTCTATTTGTTCCTTGGCATTCAGTTCATTTTATTCTAGACATCTAGCATAGCTTCTGTTTAACTAAGCAGAATTTTTCAGCTCTTGTTTTTCTGGTTCTTGCCTTACTTATATGGAACCTTCTTTTGAGGAGAGCCTCTCCAAATATGATCAACCCCAATCCGATTTTCCCAGAACAGGCGGATCCAGGTCTCAGGGGGAAGGTGTAATCAGTATCAAGTTTCCCTGGTGAGTATATTCAGCATGTGTCTGACTTTCCTGTGGAGCCTCTAGATTCTGTGCTTTTCCTATCCTGCCCAGCAGGTGGCATTTGTCAGCCCACAGCTCCCCGCTGGTGTAAAGTGGCATAAGGCCTTTAATTCTCAGGCTGCCAGGGCATGGTTGAGACAGAGGCTGAGGTGGGAGGAAAACTTAAGTTGTTTCTGATTGAGAGCCATGACCTGAGCTGGACCCCACCCTTCTTTTCTTGGGGAAGATATTCCCTTTAGGGAATTATTTCCTTCACTTGACTTCTTACTTTGTCTCTCAGATCTATTTTAACTCTGTCCTTGCCTGCATCAGCACTAATAATTAAAACTGCCTGAGGCTTCCTCTAATGAGCAACTTAGAATACTTTTTAAAGAGAAAAAAAAAGAGAAAAAAATAAAATCCCTTTTTTGAGTCAGTCTTCCCAGACTCCAAGGTTCACCAGTCAAGATCTGGAGTTGGTATGGGGTTCTAAGTGCCCCCTTTTCCTGCAGCACAAAGCCCTTTTGCAGTATTCTGAGCTTGGCCAACTTCAAAAGCCCAAAAGCTTCCATTTTTTTCTTTGTCAGCCCTATCTTCTCTCTGCCTGGAGTGACACCAGGGTTACTTTCCTGCCTTCTCTGGGTTTATTGTGCTCAGAGCTTGTATTCAGCAGTCCAAGTTTGTTAACTAAAACTGCAACTGGTGCTTGGCTGAGCTATCTTCCCTTACTTCTAGTAAGTCTTCTCCCACCAAGGAGAGATTTCAAATCAGCCTGCCATTTGGAAGCTATACTTACAGCTCTATGCAGTGATATTGACCCTTCCATGCATTCTAGACTAGGGTACAATGAGTGTCTGGTCATGTGTGTCCCCCAAGCAGTTGTTCCAGATAGTTCCTATTTACTAGCTGCTCTAGTGGACTAAATAAATTCCACGCTTGCCTATGCCACCATCTTGTCCTGCCTCCATATTTAGTTTTAAGTTGCTATGCTGTGGTGTTTTGCATTTAATCTTCAGTATAACCTTGCTTGAATTTTGTTGGATTAATACCAGGGTAGTCTCAGGAAGGCAGCATTGCATGAAAGGGTTACAATATGAATTAAAGTTTGAATATTATGACAAAGCAGTAACCGGGAGCCAGAGGTGATTAGAGTTGCCATAACACACTCTCAGTCCTGAATCCTTAGAGATATAGAGAGACTCTGGACTTCCTGTCAAGATTGATCAAATCAATCCTGCTTAAATTAAAAGGCAGAATGATCTAAGAGTTTTGAAGAATTAGGGATGTTTAGGGAAATGACATCTCGGTTATAGTTAAATGAATGCGTTTTAGTTCTTTTTACTTTTATGCTCTTACTGCAATTTAAAAATTGCCTACTTTTGATCTGTTTTCCTTAAGAAGCCTTCCCCTGGGTGATGTATCACATTCTATCATAAATAAGTTAGTTCTTTCCAAAACAGGTTGTATTGACAAGTAACATTCATGGAATTCCACCATTTCCAAGCTTTACCCAGTCCTCTGGAAAAGTCCTTTGAATAGATGCAAAGACTTTATTTTGATTTTGGCCAGATATATGGTATGTGTACTGAGATCATTTTCTTCCATATCCTAAGATTATTTCTTGGTAAAACTATTCTGAAAAGTCTGAAAGAAGAATGCTATTGGTAAAAGACTCCCTCATTATTTACTGACAAATCAACATTAATTAATTAATTAATTAAGATAACTGTGGTGGTTGGAAGTGTATGTATCCCAGAAAAACATGTTCTTAAATTTAATCCATTCCTGTGGATGTAAACCCATTGTTAAGTAGAGCCTTTTGATGAGGTTACTTGAGTTAAGATAAGTCCCACATCAATCATTGTGGGTCTTAATCCTATTATTGGATTCCTTTATTAGAGAACAAAATTCATACACACAGAGAGAAATCCATGGAAGCAAGAAACTGAAATCAACAAAACAGGAAGAGACCAGCAGATGCCCCCATGCGCCTTGCCATGTGGCAGAGGAGCCAAGGATCATCAGCAGTCAGTCTTTGGGAAGAAAGAATTGCTTTGATGACACTTTGATTTGGACATTTTCCTGGCCTCAAAACCATGAGCAAATACATTTCCATTGTTTCACCTGACCCATTCATGATAACTGCTTTGAGGAACTGTGATAGTTTGAAACTGATATGTACCCCCAGAAAAGTAATTTTCTTTCAATCCTGATCTAATTTTGTGGGGCCAGACCTATTGCTTATGGTGGAGCCTTTGATTAGATTGTTTTCATGGCAATTGAGCCACTCAGTTGTGGATGTGACCTTTTGATTAGATGGAGGTGTGACCCCACCCTTCAAGGTCAGTCTTGATTAGTTTATTGGAATCCTTTAAAAGTGGAAACATTTTGGAGAGAATCAGAGCCTATAGAAATGACACAGCTGGCAAAGAGAGAGCTGATACAGATCCTTGGAGCCCAGCAGATGTTACCAGGAGATGTTAAGCAAGCCAGAATCTGGAGAGAGCCAAGGGGAGCCAAGGGATGAAAGCCAGTCCTAGAGAAGCAAAGTGAGGAAACCCACAGGAACAGAGGCTGAAAGCGACAGAATTTGGGAGTGAGGGACCAGAAGATGTCAGCCACATGACTACCCAGCTGAGGGGTTTTCCTGACCCATCGACCTTCCTTTAATTAAGGTATCTTCTCTGGGTGTCTGTGCTGGTTTGAAGGGATGTATGTCCCCTAGAAAAGCCATGTTTTAATCAAAATCCCATTTTGTAAAGGCAGAATAATCCCTATTCAATACAGTATGTTTGAAGCTATAGTCAGATCATTTCCCTGGAGATGTGATTTAATCAAGAGTGGTTGTTAAACTGGATTAGGTGATGACATGTCTACACCCATTTGGGTGGGTCTTGATGAGTTTCTGGAGCCCTATAAAAGAGGAAACATTTTGGAGAGTGAAGGAGATTCAGAAAGAGCAGAGCAGAATGGCATAGTCACAATAAGCAGAGTCCACCAGCCAGCGACCTTTGGAGATGAAGAAGGAAAATGCCTCCCAGGCAGTTTCATGAAACAGGAAGCCAGGAGAGAAAGCTAGTAGATGATGCCATGTTTGCCATGTGCCCTTCCAGATGAGAAAGGAACCCTGACTTTGTTCACCATGTGCCTTCTCACTTGAGAGAGAAACCCTGAACTTCATCAGCCTTCTTGAACCAAGGTATCTTTCCCTGGAAATCTTAGATTGGACATTTCTATAGACTTGTTTTAATTGGGACATTTTCTTGTCCTTGGAACTATAAACTAGCAACTCATTAAATTCCCCTTTTTAAAAGCCATTCTGTTTCTGGTATATTGCATTCTGGCAGCTAGCAAACTAGAACAATGCCTTAGTTTGGACATGCTTATAGGCTTAAAACTGTGAACATGTAACTTATTAAATTCCCCTTTTAAAAAGCCATTCCAATTCTAGTATAACATGTTCTGGCAGCTGGAAAACTAGAACATCACCTTGGTTACATGACATTTATTTAATAAAACTATGTATTGTAAATTGTCTCTTGCTCATATAGCTGTAGAGAAGTAAAGATGAACAAAACTGGGTGTCATCAGAGAGGAGTTACTAAGACAACATTTTTGGAGAAAGCACAGTTGCTTCAGAGCTGACATAAACACAGACATTTGGTGATGTTTGGGGTGCCAACAAAGATGCTTGGATAGCCAATATGGAGAAAGCATAGATGCGGACATCTGAAGATGCTCGGAGTGCTGATGGAAAAAGCTTAGATGTGAATGTTTGGAAATGCCAGGAGATGCCAGAACTGGAGAGAGCCAACAGAAGCTAGACAGTAACCAAAGCCCAGCAGACATCTCCATGTGCCTTTCCATGAGATGCTATGCTAAGAGATGAAACCCATAGTTTTGCCCCAGAGCAGCTAAATCAGGACCTATGGGTGCCTAAAAAGAAAGGTGTTGGAACCAGAAGCTAGAGGCACTGGAACCAGGAATAAAGACTAGCAGACACTAGCCACGTGACTTCCCATGTGACAGACATCAGCTTTTCTTCTTGGGTCTAGGTATCTTTCTTTGGATGCCTTGGCTTGGACATTTTTACAGCCTTAGAATTGTAAACTTGTGTCTTGATAAATCCCCTTATAAAAGTTAGCCCATTTCTGGTATATTGCATTCCAGAAGCATTAGCAAGCTAAACAGCAACCCAGAAAATTGTGCTAGTTCAAAACCATTATGTACTCCAGAGAAGACATTTTCTTCCAATCTTGATCCAGTCTTGTGGGACCAGACCTATTGTTAAGGGTGGAACCTTTGATTATATTGTTTCCATAGAGATTGACCCAATCAATTGTGAGTGTGGCCTTTTGATTAGATTACTTCTTCTAGAGATGTGGCACACCCAATTGTGGGCATGACCTTTTGATTAGATGGAGATGTGACTCTTATCATTCAAGGTCAGTCTTGATAAATACTGGAGTCCTTTAAAAGGGAAGACAGTTTCGAGAAAGTACAGCGCTTCAGAGGTGACAGAGGCAGAGATGTTTAGAAATTTCAGAAGCCCCAGGAGATGCCTGGGATTGAGAGAGTCAGCAGAAGGTAAACAGGATCCAGAACCAACACAGATGCAGACATTTGGAGATGCAGAAGAAAATGTCAGAGAGACCCATTGAATCTGCAAGAGCCATTTGAAACCAGAAACCAAAGGACCAGCCAGCTGCCTTCCCAGCTGACAGAGGTGTTCCAGATGCCATCAGCCTTTCTTGAGTCAAGGTATCTTTCTCTGGATGACTTAGTTTGGACATTTTTATGGCCTTAGGACTGTGAACTTGTAACTTAACAAATCTCCTTTTATAAAAGTCATTCCCTTTTGGTATAATGTATTCCAGTAGCTTGAGTGAACTAAAATAATAACATTCATTGTCACTGTAAAAATGCTTTGGCTCTTTCTTCTCTTCATTCTTGCCATGGCTTAGGGTACTGACATAAGCAGTGTTTAACAAATGCCTACGGTCTTTATTTTTTTTAATTAAGCATTTTTATTAAAGAAGTAGTTTTGTAGAACAATCATGCATAATATATGGAATTTGCATACACCACCATACCACCAACACTTGTATTGGTCTGGAAAGTAGGTTACAATTGATGATAATGCTTCTTTTGTGATTCTACTTTTTAAAAAAATAGTAATTAATTTTTTAACAGTAGTCACATTTGTTACAATTAATGAAAGATTATTAAGTAATACTGTAAGTACTGTCCATAATTTATGTAAGGGTATTCCACCCCTGCCAGATTCCTCAACTATTAAATGATATTTTAAAAGAGGAGTGTTTATGTTTCATAAGACTCTACTTCTAAAATATGTTTATTAATCCACATTTGTGTTCATCTTTGCTATGAACATATATATTATAATACTATGATAATACTTAAGAGTCATAATTTTATGTTCTAAATGTTTGCGTTCACATTTGAAGTTACTTTATAATTGACTCTACTCTTTGGGTTTAGAACTGATTAAAAACAAAACTAGAATGTGACCAATTAGATTTTCAGCAACAATATCTGTTGCTTACATATATGCAAGTTCTGAATTGTTGAATTAATCTCACCTCATATTCTTATAAAATTCAGCCTTCAGTATACCTATGTTACTTAACACATCTACATTTATACCATATAATTTCAATAGTAAGCCTTGCTCAAAATCTTGACTGCTGAATTATGTGCTAAGGGATCCATATAAAGTATTTCATTTTCCACTACGAATTTTCTGATGTGAAATTCAGCTGGAGCTTTTCCAAAATTGACTTTAGGATTGTTATTTCATCAGCATAAGAATATTAATACTAAAGAAATGAGTGATTACTGAAGGCATGCTTTCATTCATGACACTGATAAGAGTTTTAAACAGTGTGACTTCTCACTTTTCCTACAAGTGTTGCTGCATGAATAAATTATTTTCTGTGATTTTTCATGAGCAATTATCTGTACACCTTCAAGGGGCTTTATCCTCTGGTATAGACATATCTATTATATGGAGCAGTGGATGAAGACTCTTCCACTTTCATTATGTGAATCAGTTCTCGCATGTTGTATATCATCAGATCACCTTACTAAAGGTTTTGCTATATGGTTGTCATTGATATTGATTCTTTCCAGTAGGAATTAAATTGGATTGATAAAGTAGTCAGCCATATAACTACCAGATTGATTACAAACATTATTTCTTCAGTATGTGAGTTCTCTAGGATGTTTAAAAGCTAACTTAGGGGCTGAAATTTCTTCAATATTAAAATACTTATAGTACAAATTGTCTCATGTAATCTGTGTCTGAACATTGACTGATCTCCAATGTGAGTTCCATTGTAATGTGTAAGGCCAGAGCTTTGAATAAAGGATTCACCATATAAATGTATGGCATTCATATGATGTACATCTGGTGTAAATTTGCTTTTGTTGATTAAAAGATGACTGGTCACAGAGAGCTTTACCAAACAGATTGCTGAAGTAAGTTTCTTTCCCTTGAGTTAACACATATTGAATCACTTTGGATCTGTGAGTGGAATCTTTTGGGAATTTATTACATGTAATGCCATTGTTTTTGTGTATTCAATTTCTGCTTCTGGGAAATAGATAAGAGACTGTAAAAGATTTTTCCATAAAAATTCATCCATATATATATGAATTCTAGACTAATCATTCAGTGACACTTTCCAATGAAAATCTTTCCATGTTAGTTATACACACTTTTATTCTCTTGAATCACAGACATCTTCTCTTTTGTAGTATCCCAACTGCAGAGTTATCTCATAAATTTTGAAGACTTTGTAATGTTTTGAAAATTAGGTAGAGATTCAAACATGGTATATTAAAGCTATGTTTATGCAGTTATCTTTCCATAAAAACTCAAGTGATATTTTTGTTCAAATTACTTTTTCCCTTAATTCAAAGTATCAGACTTTTTCTGGGTTAGCACTTCAACCAACTTACTTAAAGTGAAGTGATTGTACTGAATTCCTAATTTGTTCCACTTTCAGTTATCTGTTTAGGAAACCAGCATTTCTACCCATGAAGTTCCCAATGGCATGATGATAGATGGATATTTCTTGCAGATATGTTGTATGGATAGCATTTTTTGTTTTTAAAACCACTTTCCCTGGATTCTGGGATTACTAAAATACCATTCCTTCTCCTCACAGTTCCACTCCTTGCTCCAACTAGAAACCTATATCTGATTTGCAAATCTGATGTCCATGGACATGATGGTGGATTTGTCTTTCTTGAATATATTTTGCATGGATATCATTTCTTATTTTTCAAGGCTTCTTTACCTGTATGGGTACAGCATGAGTATTCCCAGAGCCATGGGCATCTCCTCCATAGGTCCTGCAGGAATAGCATTTATTTATTTATTTATTTATTTATTTATTTATTTATTTATTTATTTATTTATTTATTTATGTTTTTGGGTACATGGTCCAGGAATCAAACCCAGGTCTCCTGCATGGAAGGTGAGCACTCTACCAATGAACCACCCATGCAC
Source organism: Myrmecophaga tridactyla (assembly GCA_004026745.1). Lineage (NCBI taxonomy): Eukaryota > Metazoa > Chordata > Mammalia > Pilosa > Myrmecophagidae > Myrmecophaga > Myrmecophaga tridactyla. The sequence goes on from PVIY010005837.1 coordinate 82,495, forward strand.
CCTAGGAATAGCCTTTATTTTTTAATGGACAATGTGCTAATGAGATAGTGCAAACTACTGTCTTGATGTCTTTCCCTGAATCTTTAGAACTAAGGCTATTCTTTCCAACACAGAGCAGCTTTGCCCAGAGCAGCCAGGGTGCACTGACAGCCCTTCCAAGAAATTGATGGCTTTGCTGCTACTCAGGGTTGCTTGGCCCACTCTGCTTTTATTAGCAAAGGGGAGATCTTATAATCCAAAATAGGGCCTAGGCTCTGTTGTATGGGGTCTCTATGATATGAGTACATAAAACAGTGCTGGGTCCATAAAGTTGCAATGAATGGAACAAACTAACTTGCCATGTTATCTTGGACATGCCACTTCATGTTTTTTTTTTTTTTGCCACTTCATCTTTTGAAGTCTCTGTTTTTGCATCTGGTAAGTGAGGAGGGTGCTAATATTGATCACAGAACATTATGCTGAAGATGAAATAAGGAAATGGATATGAATAAACTTTTTCAATCTAAGTTGCTCTACAAATATAAAGTACTCAAGATTGGAAAACTGTGAGAGGACTACACAGAGTTAGACATGAAGTGGATTAGATGATCGTTGAAATCATTCCCAGTTCTACCTTTTTGCTCATTCACTCAACTAATATTTATTGAGCATCTATTATGTCAAATGTTGATCTAGGCACATGGAATACATCAGTGAAAAGAGTAGCCACAGATCCATTTCCATGAGTCTTCTCAATACAATAGTTCAATAGCTTTAATTTCAGAAAATGGTTATGGAGTTGTGAAACTTTGACATAAACTTTAAAACACATTTGTAGACAGTAACAACATAAAGTATTTAATGAATTTATTATATTTTTTTACAAGCATTTCTGACTAAATTTGTTGACCTCACATCAAAGTAGCTTTTCCAAAGTGTTCTCTTACTGTAAAAATTTTCCAAATCCTTTCTCTTCTCAAGAAAGTTAAAGAAAATCTGACTAAGATCAGACATCCTCATTGTATTAGTTAGGATTCTCTATAGAAACAAAATCAGTAGGAGATATCTGTAAATATAAAATTTATAAAAGTGTCTCATACAACTGTGGGGATGTAAGAGTTCAAGATCTGTAGGGCAGGCCATGAGCTAGCAGCTCCAATGAAGGTCCTCAATGAAATCTCAGAAGAGGCTGGCTGGTGAAGGAGGAAGAGTGATTACCTTTTGAATCCTCCTTGAAAGCCTTCTGGTGATTAGATTAAGCATCACTCATTGAAGAAGACACTCCCCTAAGCTGACTGCAAATGCAATGGTCATGATTTAAGTCCATGAAATGTCTTCACTGCAACAGACAGGCAAGTGCTTGCCTGACCAGACAACTGGGCACCACCACCTGGTCAAGTTGACCCATGAACCTGACCATCCCACTCATTGAGATGTATTTTTTTGTGTATGAAAATTGTCCTAGTTTGCCTAAGCATCTATGACAAAATATTACACAATGGGTTGGCTTAAACAACAGGAATTAATTGACTCATAGTTTTGAGGCTCGAAGAAGTCTAAAACCAAGAAATCAGCAAAATGTGTTTTCTCTGTGAATCTGGACATTCTGGTGGTAGCTGCCAGCAATTCTTATGGTTCCCTGGCTTGTATATCTGCTCCCATCCCATGGCAATTAATGTCCTGTCCTTTCTAGTTTCTGTGAGTTCCTGGTTCTCTTTATAAGGTTTCCAGTAATCCAGATTAAGGCCCACTCTCATTCAGTTGAGCCAAAATTCACTAAAAATAATATCTTTCTCAGGTTCTATTTATAGTGGGTTCGCAACCACAGAAATGCAGATTAAGATTAAGAACATGTCTATGTTGGGATATGTGCTTGTTTGAAACTGTTGTGTACCTCAAAAAAGCCAGGTTCTTTAATCTTAATTCAATATTGTTGAGGGGAATCTTTTTGATTATTTTCATGGAGATGTGACCCACACAATTGTGGGTGGTACCTGTTGATTATGTTTCCATGGAGACATGTCTCCACCCACTCAAATTGGGTCACTTATGGAGTCCTTTAAGAGGAAACCATTTTGGGAAAAACTTCCATGCCTGACAGAGCCAACATGAGACTCAGATGTTTGGTGATGCAGAAGGAATGCCCCTGGGGAAGTTGTTTGAAACAAAAAGCCAAAGACCCCAGAAGATGCTAGCCACATGCCATCTCAGCTAACAGGTGTTCTGGACCCACTGACCTTTCTTTGGAGTTAAGCTTTCTTCTTCTGGATGCCTTTGTTTGGACATTTCTATGCCTTAGAACTGTAAACTTGCAACTTAAATTCCTTTTATAAATGCTATTTCATTTCTTAAATTCCTTTTATAAATGCCATTTCATTTTTGGTATATTGTGTTCAGCAGCTTTAACAAACCAAAACAGAGTACATGAGTCAATCTACCACATTTCCCTAAAGATGATTGAATAGATGACTCTAAAGCATAGTTTTGGTTAGGGGGAGAGGTACCTAAGGAGATGTCAGCCATTCTAATAAGCTGTTGGGATTACCCTCAGATGGAAAAACATTTATTCACATAGAGAAGAGACAGAGCAAGGTAGGCTCTACTGGTGGGCAGCAGCTCTCCACAGCCAGTGGGTCTCCATCCATGATCCATACAAGGAGATGGCTAATACATAGCACTCCTATATTAATTTGCTAAAGCTGTTGGAATGCAATATACCAGATATAGAATGGCTTTTATGAAGGGAATTGATTACAAGTTTACAGTTCTAAGGCCTTGGCTCAAGAAAGGCCAATGTCTGTCACATGGGAAGGCACATTGCTGGCATCTGTTGGTCCTTGTACCTGGTTCTGTTCCTTCTGGCTTCTGATGCCAGTGGTTTTCATACCTGTCAGGAACAGATATACCACTAGAGTGTGCATTGGATGTTGTAAAACATGCCCACCAAAGTCAAACTATCTCCAGTGAAAGTTTTCATGTGCTTAGGACAATAGAAGGAGGAATATACTGGCAATCCCCTTAGCTACTAAGGGTTTGCATTTATCCTGCCAGGATTACACACCAGGTCCTGAGCACAAGATTTATTTGTGGGACCCAGGCAATGTGGCAAAACACACTAATACTGCCCCCTACCATACACAGGCTTGAGACATGCCAAAGTAAACTAGAATTAGGATCTAAAGACTAGCTCCAATGTTGGATAATACTTTAACAAAAAGAGCCTTTTTTCTTTCTGCCTAACTTACCTGAGAGACTTCTCGTTTGAGAACTGTGGCCTCTGAAACCTGACTTGATGAGACTCTAGTGACAGTACCTTAACTTTGTTCTTTGGTATGAATTCTCCTCAAATCTCCCTGAAGATGTTCTAGTCTTTGAGGCCAGACCTCACTCTCAGAGAACCCCATTCTCTATGGTTTTAAACAAATGCTTGACTGTTCAGATGTTCTGCAAAAGGATATCTGTAATCAGACATCTGTCAGACATGGATGGTGATGCGCTACACTCTGTCCCAAATCAGTGAGTCCTTTCTCAACACAATTGTATTGGTAAATAGCATTCACGGAATTCCACCATTTCTCAGGTTTATTTCGTTTTCTTATCCAGTCCTTCGGAAATGTACTTTGAATAGAGGAATAAGCAGTTAAGCCTTTTATTTAACCATATTTCTTTCATATGTACTAAGAACATTTTCTTCCATGTCTTGACACTACTTCGGTTTTTTTGTTTGTTTGTTTGAGAAGTTGTACATTTTCAGAAAGATCATGAAGAAAATATAGTTTCCATATAGTCACCCTCATTTCTAATATTTTGTATTAGCATGGTACCTTGTTAGAGTACATGAAAAATATTGTTATAATTGTACTATTAATTATAGCCCACAGTTTATATTAGGGCTTACTGTTTGTGTTGTACACTTCAATGGTTGGTTTTTGCTGACACTACATCTTTTTTAATAGTAAAAAATAACATGCATACAAATGAGCAATATATTTCAAAGCACACCATAACAATTAGTTACAGAACACAATTCAGAATTTGGTATGAGTTACTGTTCCACGCTTTTAGGTTTTTCTTTCTGGCTGCTTTAAGACACTGAAGACTAAAAGAAATAACATAATGACACTCAGTCATACTCATTTGTAAAATCCTATCTTCACTGTTATATACCACCTTCTCCTTTGATCTTTCCCCAATCTTTAGGGTTATTTGGGTTATGCCCATTCTAACTTGGAAAGGGCTGTCAATAACATGAGAGGGGGGATGGAACTAGTTGATGTTCTGGAAAGGCTGGCCCCTCTGGGTTTCAGGACTTATCTGGCCTAGGAACCCATCTGAAGGTTGTAGATTTCTGGGGAGTAATCTTAGTACATGGAACATTTGTAGAATCTCTAGATAAAGCCCTAGGTGTTCTTTAGGATTTGCAGAAGTGGTTTTTGATTGGGGTTTGGCAAACCATGATAAACAGCAATATCTAACTGAAGCTTGCACAAGAGTAGTTTCTAGAGTAGTCATGTCCCACTTAGGGGGAAGGACAGTGAGTTCACCCACCAAGTTGGTTTACAGACCACATCTGAGCAACAAAAGAGGTTCTCTGGAGATAACTCTTAGGCAAACTTATCAATAAATGTAGCTTCTCTGCAGGAATAAGCTTTCATAGGTGTGAGTCCTAACATTGAAGACTCAGTATATTGAATTTGTTGTCCTTAATTCTTGAGAGAATATCAGGAATTCCCCAGATGGGAAGGTTTAATATTTCTTCCTTTCTCCCCAGTTCCCCAAGGAGACTTTGCAAATCCTTTTTTATTCTTTGCCCAAATTACTTCGGGATCTATCGGAGCATCACATAACCTGCACAAACTAGCAAGATCTCACACCCTATTCAAGATTCCATGTAATTATGGTGTTCAAGTAAACTGACCATACTAGTTAAATTAGGAAATGTGCTACCCAAAATATAAATTTTGCACCAAATGTACTTCTCTCCCTTTGATCTCTCACAGAGGTTTTTGAAAATATGGGCCATATTTTTCTTTACCCAGTGTTCTGATTTACTTTAGTTCTATCCAGATCAGCTTCATTCATATCTCTAGACAAAGTCTGATCTGTTTCTCAACTTTTTAAACAGTCCCTGTGTGGGATGCTGGTGACTTTCATAGTTTCAGAACTCTGAGTCTCGGGTATCACATAAATACCTGAAATTTCAGGGAATGACCAGATTATATACAAATAGCTCAGTATCTCAGAATTTATAAATATCAACTCGGCACATTTTAAGCCTAAAATTCTCATCACCTCTCACCATCCCATCCCTAGGAAACCTATGTTCTAGATTCTGACTCTGTGAATTTGCTTATTCTAGTTATTTCATGTCAGTGAGATCATACAGTATTTGTCCTTTTGCGTCTGGCTTATTTACCTCACCACGACGTCATCAGTGTCATCTGTGTTATCACATGCATCAGGACTTCTTTCATTTTTATGCTGAAGAATATTCCATCATATGTATATCCACATTTTGTTTAATCATTCATCGGTTGATGGACACTTGGGCCACTTTCGTCTTTTGACAATTGTGAATAATGCCATCCACATATACACCTTTTACTAATGGGTGTGCAGGAACTTCATATGTCTGGAACTACTTTGAAAGTCTTTTTGGCTTTTTATAATCTAAACATCCTTTAACTGCTACAGTAATTTTAGAATATTGTGGCAGACAGACTCTTTAGGTGGCTCCCTTGACTCTACCGCCTGATATTTATGACTTGGTGTAATACCCTCTTCTTGAGTGTGGGCAAGACCTGTGACTTATTTTTGGCTTTTAGAATGTGGCAAAAGAGCAGGATGTATGTGATCATGTGTCTGCAATTACATTACATGTGATTGTAATGCCTGTTTTGCGAGAAGACTCTCTATCCCATGAAGGCATTGGTGAATTAAGCTGTTGTGTTTTAAGCTGACAATGGCAGGAAACTGAGGCTGGCCTTTGGCTACCAGCCAAGAGGAGACTGGGCCTCTCGGTCCAACCACCAGTAGGGAACTGAATGCTGCCAACAGCCATCCCAGCTTGGAGGTGGAGCCTTCCTTAGCCCAGCCTCAAATGAGCAGTATGGGTCTGGCGGATACTTTGATTACAGCTTTGTGAGATCTTAAACGGAGGATCTACAGAAACTGTGAGAAAATGTGTGTCATTTTAAACCACTAAGTTTGTGATGGATTGTCACACAGCACTAGGTAACTCACAAAGAGTCTAAAACATTGAGACTAATGATGGTTTTCCAGATCTTCAACCATAGGAAATCTTTGTTGGAAGAATGTTTGCTAGGAGTCATTTCACCAGGAGGAGAATCATAAATCAATGAGAAAATCTTGGAAAAACTACCTAAATTAACAATGCCAAACAGAGCCCACAGAAAAAGCGTTGGAAGGAATTTTCTCTACTACCCACGGCACGAGGGAACGTGTGCAAAAAATGTAGAATTTTACTAGGCCTTGAACAATTGTTAGAAATTGTTTAAGTGGTCAAAGTGGTGGGAGGAAGTAGTATTTCAGGTAGGACAAATCGCATGATCAAAGGACAAAGATAGCAATGTTTAGCATGTATTTGAGAGAAAATGCTCAACTTGTCTGGATGATTTAGAAGTTTCAAGAATGGCATAACTGGAAGGAAAGAGTGGTTAAGAAAGAGGAGGTTATTTTATGGAACACCTTCAATGCCAATCGAGAAATGTAAATATTATCCTTTGATCCAATGGTCTCTGCCTCCTCTTCCCTACCTTAATCCAAGTAGCTCCACATTCATCTATTTTATGTATTGGGCTTTTTCAAAATATTTCATTTAAACATAAGTTCCCACAGCTAAGAACAATATGTGAAGTTACTTTATGTTTTCTTAAGCAGAGGAGTTAAGTTATTAAATTTCTATTTTATAATTCATTTGCCTGTAGTTTTCAGGTAAGATTGAAGGAGGGATAAATTGAAATTATGGGGACCAATTACTGCATTTATTTACACTCTGAAATGGGTTCACTGATGTAGGTAAAACAGGATTTTATAACAAGATTCAGGGATTAAATAGTGCTTAATCCAAAGGCTGGTACACTCACAACTCTTAATACATAATAAATGTTGAGTTGAAGGGATTTAACAATAGGATTCAGATTCAAACAAGGTAAAAATTTGCTAGAGAAATTGTTGATTAACCACGTTAAAATAAAAAAACTCTTGCCAGGAGGAAAATTGGATGAATATATTTTGTAAAGATAACAAGAGAGAGTTCTGTGGCCATCAGGTTGGAAAATGCTACAGCATCAGCACTTGCTAAAAAACAACTTATTTTACTATATGAATTTTGCAAATAGATCTTTACGATAAATACCAAATATTTTGATTTGTTTGACTTAATAAAATCTGAAATGTTCTACAAGAATGTATTGTTAATTAGAAGTTAAGGAGACCAAATTATGCTTTTTTGTGAAGTTTTCCAATATTCATTGATACTTTGCTAAAAAATCATAGTTAGATTTATTAATTTTTCCTAGAAATTGAAAAATTGTAGGATCAATGAACTTCACTAAATGAAAATCATCAAATATTTCTTTTTCTTTCTTTTTTTTTTTTTCAAGGAATGGTTTTTCACAATATTTTAAAGCTGGCCCCTTAAGAATAAAATCATGCTTTCTGGAAATTTTCAATATGAATAATGAGTACTTTAAGTCAGAATATCTTTAATCTTCATAATTAAATGTCCTCACCCTTTTCAAAGGAATTTAAAATAAAGTAGAAATTATTTTTCTTATTACATTTAGCTTCTAATTAATAACATTAACATTACAAATAAATATTTAAGTATCAGCCTCTTGAAAGTAACTTTTTTACATGGTGCTTGTAATCCATTTATTTGACTTACTGACGTTGGGAAACAGAAATAGATGTGAATTATGGTTGAAGCAATTTCTCTTGATTGGGGAGAACATCAATATCCAATGCAATGCTGCACTGAAATCTCTCCAACCTAATTCTCAGTTTATTTTTTCTCTAACAACCATTTTATAAAATCCATCTCAGAAAGAATCAGTGGAATATGGGTTATTGAAAAATCTTACACTTACTCTAATTTTTCTCCTGTATTATTTTCTTTTAAGTTGTCTTCAGAAATGGTCTATAAATATATAGCTTCTTCCAGTTAATTATCCAGTAGGTTTGAATTTGGATGATCCTGAATTCTTTCTTTTAAAAAAATTTTTTTTATTGTGAAAAGTAGCATATGTACAAAAAAGCAATAAATTTCCAAGTACATTTTAACAAGAAGTTATACAACAGATTTTAAAGTTTGGTATGGGTTACAGTTCCATGATTTTTCATTTTTTCTTCTAGATGATCATTGGAGCCAAAAGGAATATCAATGTAATAATTGAGCAGTCATATTCGTTTGTTACATCCTATCTTCTCTATTATACTCTTCCTTCTCTCTTGTGTTACTTTTTTGTGATAGATAACATAAATACAAAAAAGCAATACATTTCAAAGTACATTGCAAAAATTAGTTGTAGAACAAATTTCAGAGTTTGGTATGGGTTATAATTCCACAATTTTAGGTTTTTATTTATAGCTGCTCAAAGGTACTGGAGACTAAAAGAAATATCAATATACTGATTCAGTACTCAGACTTACTTGTTAAACTGACCTTCTCTGTATAACTCCACCATCACCTTTGGTCTTTCTCTCACTCTTTTGGTGTATTTGGGCTATGGCCATTCTAATTTCTTCATGTTGGAAGGGGCTGTCATTAATCTGGGATAGGGGGATGGAACCAGTTGATTTTCTGGAGAGGTTGGCCCCTCTGTATTTCAGGACTTAACTAGTCTAGGGAACCATTTG
>PVIY010005838.1:0-91486 GCA_004026745.1 Myrmecophaga tridactyla
ACACGTCAACAAAAGAAAGCTTTGTTAACTTTTCAGAAAGGATTCTTCTGTAAGTCATTGTTCCTCTCTTAAGCATACTTTCCCAGAAAAAAAATATTAAGTATCACTATTTAGACTCTAGATTCTTTCCAAAACCAGAGAAAAAAATCATGCATTATGAATACCTCCAAGTACTATTTATTTGAATATATTTTAAGTTCTAGAAACCAAGAGAAGAGCCAGGGCTCTAGACAAGACAGGGTCTTAGGAGCTAGCTCTGTCCTCACAAGAGGAAAGGAAAAGGCAAATTCAGATAAGATGGACTCAGAAAACAAGAAATTGTGCAACTATGTCAAATCCATATGGGTGAGATTCAGACAATATTTATATTTTTTCACTATTACTCCTCCTGGTCTAGAAAAGAGCCTGGTACCAAATAGGCATCAAATAAATATGTGATGGTTAAATGAATGTATCAAATCCAAAATGAAGTTATTTAGTCAGTATCAGAGTTTGTATATGCTCAAGATACAAAATAAAAGAAATAGCCTTTCTGTAGCATGCACTCTAGGGCGACCAATGTGAGAAAAGTTGCTGTTACAGAGTGTTGGTTGAAATATCACCACCAACCCACCCCACTCCACAATTACATGGAAAAGCATGGTCTGAGTTTCCCCCAGTTGGGGGAGAGACTTGGGGAAATCTTACTCCATTCAGTGAGAAGCACTCTTACGTTGTACTGCTCATTCTATATTACTGGGAGTCCAGTACATTTTGTATGACTTATTTTATTTTTTTCTCACCACAGTCAATCACCAGAATCAAGCCAAATGGCAGAGTCTTGATGCATTGGGTAAAGCATGACAGAGTCAGCAGCAAGCAGGGTGTTCTAGTTTGCAAACTGCCAGAATGCAATAAACCAGAAACAGAGTAACTTTTAAAAAGGGGAATTTATTAAGTGTTGCAAGTTTACATGTCCTAAGGCTGCGAAATGCCCAAATTAAAGCAAGGTTATAGAAATGTGCAATCTAAGGCATCCAGGGAAAGATATCTTGGTTCAAGAAGACCGATGACATTCAGGGTTTCTCTCTCAACTGGAAAGGCACATACTGAACATGGTGACATCTGCGAGCTTTCCCTCCAGAAATAATCAACCATACATATCAAAGTGGTAGACCACAGATAAAACCATATTCCAGAGTGTTTAGGAAGTCATAGTTCCTCATCATGGGCCTTTACCCTGAACACAGATGTCAAAAATGGTATGTAATACAATATCCCCAATTTGCCCTTACTCTACATAGTCATAAATATTCAGTGCCCTTGAATGGGCCACAGTAACTGGCCAGGTTACAATCATCCATCTCAGACAGCAGGACTTGCCAGCTTTCTGCCCCTCTCCAGGGGCTCCCTAAGTGTCCAGAGCTGTTTTTTGCTAATCACTTGGACTACTTTTGTTATCTGCCTTTGAACTCAATAACCATGTTTTACTAGATGAGCACTTGCTGAAGAAGGTCATTTTTAGAGATGTGTCTACTGGTGACTTGGGCAGTTTGACTATACACAAATGTTGGAAACTCAAAGTAATAGGAAAGATGCCTCAATTTGTTATAAACTGAATGACCAGCTTCTTGCAGCTGCACTTGGGCATCAATAGTCTGAAGGCACTGCCCCTAAATGTCAACTTTTCTTGTACTGCCTATATATCTCAAAGGCATCATTGATGGTAAACAATTCTCTGTTGCTTATGGAGATGCCTTCTGGGGGAAATTCATTTGGGGTTTAAGATTCCCAGGCTGCGATCTACCAGCCATAAGGTCTCCCTCCCAAAAGTCTTACCTAATGGAGAGGAAAATTAGAAGCCAGCCCAAGATACATGACTTAGTAGCCACAACTCTGTTCTCCAATAGTTAGGGGAAGAAATAAGGTTTGGATCCATAAGCTCACATCCATTCATGTCACATAACGTCCTTGAATAATCCCTGGAACCCAGACTGCAGAACTAACAGTTCCACTCTGTTGTTGCCCATATTTTAGCACTCTCCTAAAAGTCAAGTTCAAGAAAATAACCTTAACTGTTTTTGTTGTACTGCAAGCCTGGTGCATCATGTGTACTGAAACAAACTCATTTTCAAGAGGGTGAATTCAAGAAAACAAGATCTCTGAGTTTGTGGTGGGGTAGATTGATGCAAATCATTTGATGCAAATCATTTGAGTTCTAGTTGGTAGCAGCAACTAGGGCTGAAGTTGGTTGACACCCCATAGTGGGTAGTAGTTTGGGGATGAAGAAGTGAGGAAGGGGACAAGATTTGAACTGCATTAAAAGCCAGTCTTTTTGCAATTAAGCACTGTATAACATTAGAGCATGGAGTAGGAGGACCCCTAATGAAAAATCTAGGATGGGTCCTTTGTTCTTGAAAAGTTTGCAACCAGCCCCAATTGCAGCTAGGAGTTAGAGCTCCAGGATACCACAGGATCAGAAGCTGCCTTATAGTGCAACTTCTGAGGCACCAGTATCACCAGAAGGAATTAAGAAAACCCTGCCCTCTTCCATGATGCTGAGACTCCAACAAGAGGTAACGTCTGAACTGGGAGTCAGCAGAATGGCCGCAAGACTGTTGGACTGATGCAAAGGAAGACCAAAGGCCAAACCCCAGACTGCCTTTGGAATCAAGAACCATTCAAAAGCTAGGAGGAATGTAACAACTAAGTTCATGATGTAAGGAATGTGAGAGATTTAGCACCATTGGCATCAAAAGATTGATCCTGGAAAGATGCCTTTTACCCTGTAGCTCTGGCCTAGGGTGGAGAGGAGAGAAGAGCTGGTAGGACTTGCAGGATCAGACATCTACGAAGAAACTAAGGGCAAGAGAGGGTATCCATAGAATTTTCTGGTTTTTAGTGTATTCACTTCTCAAACTTAGAGGTTAGTATGATCAACTAAACAGAAGTAGGGAAAATGACAGATTGATTTTCCCATATATTTATATTTATCAAAGTATGTATTCAATTTGCTTTGTTTAGATGTAGCAAGAAATCACATTTAACTAGTATAGTGGGGGGAAAGAATAGGGTTATGATTGTTTTTCTTTGCAAAATACATTTTAATACTCCTCTACTCTAATATAGATTATCGGTTCCTTCCTGTCCAGCCCCCCCACAGTGAATTATAATTCTGCTAAAGCTTAAGTCTTCCGTTCAACTTTAGAATTTCTCTCATCTTCAGAACTTGTCCTCAGGGACCTCAAATATAATCCTAACTGGTTCAATAATCTCACAGTCATGCACAAAAAAATTGATAGACATATATATACCAGATGTGAAATCATATAACAGTTGAATCCTTTTATATCTCTTTACCAGGAGATTCATGTGGTAAAGTGGAACTCAAGAGCCTCAAAAGAAGTGAGATATGATTTTTGGTAAGCCAGGCAAATTGAAATATATAATAAAAAATTATCTCTTCTATTCAACCAAGAATATTGTTAAGGCAGCAGTTTTCAACTAATGTTACCCAAAAGAATGGCTTCATTTAAATTCTCTCTAAGTGTCCAAATGGAAATGTTGATGCAAATGAATATTATATACTTCTGTTAAAATGTGCGTGTGACTTTGCAAGAAATGTGAACTCCATAGACAAAGCAAATATAATGAATCAATATATCAACAAACAGTTATTGTACATTTTCTGTGCCCTAAGCACTAGAGTAGGCTGATGATGGAACAAACTAGTATAAAATTATACCACTGTGTCCAAACCCTCAAGAAGTACATATTTTTTAAAAATTGCATGAAAAGATAACTAGCATAAAAGCAATGGAAGAAATCACAAAGAAAAAGATTTGACTGCATGAAAAGGAAATATTTAACTGCTATTTCTCAAAATGCAAGCTTTTCAGAGGATAAGCAATAAATTAATATATATTTATATATAGTTCTGTAACCCCATCGTTAATGTTCTTGATATACACAGTGGTTATGTAATACAATAAGAGCTAAGACACTTAGATCCCAATAGATAAATGGGTCCACAAACATGACATTCACAAGAGAACATATAATGGTTTATAAATGTTTAAGAACAAATTTTAGCCTAAAAACTTTAAAAGATGTAAAGTGCATCTCACCTTGTTCAAAGAAAAATGTCAATAATATATCCACATAATATCTCCCTTACAGCAACGCTAAACACTCTCCAAAACAAGCTACAGAGTGAACACTTACATGAAGTATATGAAAGACTTGTCAGATTATTATTTGCGGACCAATTAAATGTGGGGGAACACATACTTAAAATAGCAACTTTGGTTTTAGAATACTGATCTGTGGTTCCAACTTTCTGATGAAAATTAACTATTAGGGTCATTATCTATCTTTTCAGGACACTCCCAGTTCAAGATAATAAAAGTCTAAGACCACGCAATAAAAGTCTAACACCAAATTATTATTTTCCAGGAGGGTGAAGAGGATAATGGTAGGTTAAGATAGAAGATAGATTAATAAAGAAGGGAAATTATCCAACCCATACAAAAGTAGCAACACTCCTTAAGAAACTAATTAAAAAGACATCTGTGATGTTCAGTTTCCTGTGTCAACTTGGCCAGGTGATGGAGCCCAGTTGTCTGGTCAAGCAAGAACTATCTATTGCTGTGAGGACATATCATGGACCTGAATCATGAGCATGTTGGTTACATCCATGGCTGATTAAATCTGCAATTGGCTAAGGGGAGTGTCTTCTGCAATGAGGGACACTTAATCTAATCACCCGAAGACTTTTAAGGAGAATTCAGAAGAAAGAATCTTTCCTTTCCACTTCCGCCAGACATCTTCTTTTGGGAGTTCATTGAGGACTTTCATTGGAACTCCCAGCTCATGGCCTGCCCAACAGGTTTTGGGCTTTTACGTCCCCATGGTTGCATGAGACACTTTCATAAATCTCATATTTACATTATCTCCTGTTGGTTCTATTTCTCTAGAGAACCTTAACTAATACAACACCAGAAAACATCCTTTTTTAAACATGCAAAAATTTTAGCATTTCCATCGGGCAGGATTCTTAGCCTATTTGAATATGGGTAGTGGTTTATAGTGAGTTCATGCAGTTTAGTCCATCAGGTAATTTAGTCCAAAACCAGAACTCACAAAATCAAACCCAAGGAAAAATCAGTAAAAAACACATTTAATCTATTACTAATTCCAAATTATTTTATTTTCCAAGAGGGTGAAAGAGGATAATGGTAGATTAAGATAGGATCACCACATTTCAAAACTACATATTCCTTGCAAAAAGCTATGACCCAAGAAAACCGTATTTGCCGTTTTTAAAGCAAGCAGCTAGCATACTTTTTAAGATGACATATCTAATAAATGAGTATGTAATTTGAGGGTATAAACAGTGTACTGACTTTAAAAATAAGATAAATTACATTTGGGGTTTATCTAGGATAAACAATTTATTAAGAATGGAATGCCACCATTGAGTAATTCCTCAGAAATTGGTTCCTCCTGAGCACATTAATAAATTTGATTCTTTTTTATCAGCAGATAATCAGCACTTCCAACTTTACATATCAAAACAGAGTTCCTTACCTCCTCACAATTTCACTCCAAATATGCTCCTCCCCCATCTTTTGCATCTCAGTGAATGGCATCCCACAGTTGCTCTCAAGGGCCAAAAACATGTGATACTTGCATACCACATCCAATTCCTCAGCAAATTCTATTGGATCTACAATCAAGTTCTAACAAAAATCCAGCTTTTTCTTTTCACTTCTACCCCTACCTAGTGCAAGACAGCTCTCACTTGGAGTGTGAAATAATCTAGCCTTCTCAGCTCCCCTTCGGATAAAATTATACACAGTGATAAGATATACTTCTAAAAGCACAAATCAGGTTATGGCACTCTTAGTCCATAAAGTCCTCTGTTGCTCTTATCACTCTCAGAATACAATCCACACTCTTCACCATGACCTCTAAAGGCATGCTGATCCATACGCTGCCTATCTCTTCAGGCTCGTATCCTACTACTTGCTTGCTCTACTCTACTCTACTCTACTCTACTACAATGCTCTTCACAAAGCTATTCACCCAGTTCACACTCTCACTTCATTTAAATTTCCACTCAAATCCTCCTTAAAACCAACCCTCAGCGCCCTCAAAAATATTCATCCTCAACCTCTGCTCTGTTACTCTCAATGCCTTACTGTGCTTTGAATAACTTCCTAGTACTTATCACTATTATACATGCATTTGTTACTCTGTACATTATGTCTTCCTTGCTAGGATGTTAGTTTCATGAATGCAGGGTTTCAGTCAAATTTACAGCTGAACCCTCAACCTTTAGAAGCATACCCAAAAAGCAGTATCAATTAAACTAAACAAATTAGTGAGAAGGACAAATACCAAAAATGACTCTAAGGCTTACTGTTATCAGTAAAATCCATTCCATTTATAAGAATGTACCTCAGTCTCAAAAGCAACATGCAAATAAGTATAAAGAGACCCAAAATGTTTATTAAATCAATTTCAGTAAATTATACCCATATATTACATTTTGTGTTGAATGCAATTAATATGTACCCTATTGATTGTGTGATACACTTCAATATCCTATAGCTATTTCCAATTTTTACAATATATTGTGCAAACTGTCTCACTGAAGCCAGAAGAATAAATGTTTATTCTTATCACTTTAACATAACAAAATGTTCCTCCTCCTTGGATCTTGTTTCAAATTGTGAGAAATTTGATCTTAAAGAATTTATTCAAAATAAATAATAATTTCAATCTCAATCCTCGTCCACTAAGATCTTCAAATTATGGGAATTTGTCTTAAAGAAATTATTCAAAATAAATAATTTTGATATCAATCCTCAACCACTAAGTTCTTACAAGATATTGTCTTTTTTAACTCATCAAAGGCAGCCCCCAATCTGCTAGATCAATCCCTCTTCATTCCACTGAATCTGAATCAGAATGTTTTCTAATGGCAAATGTTGTTGTCTTTCTTCTTTTTAAGTGTTTGTATGTTTCAATGGAAAATTAAGAGAATTTTGGAGAGTACATGAGGGGGGAAATTTTGAAAGGGTTTTGCTTTTGCTATTAACAAAGAAAGCAAAATACAAAAGATGTTAATACCTATTCAAGGCAGAAATGTCACAAATCTCAGAAATGGTAAAAAATGGCAATAATACTGTTTTCACTAAAGACAAATATAAAAATATACCTAGTATTAGCACAGGCAGATGGATCAGTGGTGAGAGTCCAGAAATAAAACCTTATGGTCAATTAAGTTTTTACAAAGTTGCCAAGGAAATACAGAAAAGAAAGGATGGTCTCTTCAACAAATTGTGCTGGGACAATTAGAAAGCCATATACCAAATGATATACCTTACTTCACACCATACAGAAAAATTACCTCCAAATGGAATATACACTTAAATATAAGAGTTAAAACTATAAAACTTTTAGAAGAAAATATAGGATAAAATTTTCATGGCCTTGAGTTAAACAGAGTTCTCAATTATGACACTGAAAGAAGGACTCATAAAAAGAAAAAATAATTGATGAATTGGACTTCATCAAAATTTAAGTTGTTTGCGATTCAAATAACATCATTAAGAAAATGAGTATATATATAAATTTATCAAAGGACTTGTATCCATAGTATAATTTAAAAACTCTAAAAAATAAGAAGACAAAACAATTTTTAAAATAGGCAAAAGCCATGAATATATGTTTCAGCAAAGAAGACATACCAAGGGCTAATAAATATGTAAGAAGATTATCAGCATCATGTAACTTGGGAAATGAAAACTAAAAGCACAATGGAATAGCCAATAGAATGGCTATAATCAGTAGTTTGAAAATAACAAGTGTTGGCAAAGATGTGGAGAAACTGGAACCCTCATGAATTGCTGGAGGAAATTATTTGGTAGTTTCTTCAAAGGTTAAACATAAACTTACCATATAACCCAGCAATTTTTGCTCAAATGGTATCTACCCTAAAAAAATAAAAACATATGTCCACCCAACAACTTGTATGCAAATGTCTAAAGCAACGTTATACACAATAGCAAAAAAAAAAAAGCTGGAAATATTCCAAATGTCCATAGATTGGTGAATGGACGAACAAAATGCTGGATGGTCCTACAATGAAATACTAATTATCAATAAAAAATATCAGACTACTAATACAGGCAAAAACATAGATGAACCTCAAAAAGCATTTTGCCATGTGAAAGAAGCCAGATGCAAAGACCACTTATTGTATGATTTCATTTCTATGAACTGTTAAGAAAAACAAATTATAGAGACAGTAAGTAGATAAGGCTGGACATAGGAACAAGGATTTATTGCAAAGGCACAGGGACTTACAGTGAATGCAATGCTCTAAAACTGGATTGTAGTGAATGTTACACACCTCTGTAAATTTACTAATACTCACTGATTGTACACCTATAGTGGATGAATCTTATAGTATGTAACTTATACCTCATTGAAACTCTGAAGAAAACTAATAATTAGCAAGGGTGGAGATGTACAGTTGAAACAAGTTTGGCAATATATTGATAATTGTTGAAGCTGGTTAATGAGAAATTAGGGTTTATTATACTATTCCATTTACTTTTATTATCCTTGAAATTTTTATTATTAAAATTATTATCATTGAAAATTATTGCTGCATAGCAAAGTACTACAAACTGGGTAGCATAAAACAACAGAAATGTATCCTTTCACAGTTTGGTAGGCCAGAGATCTGAAATGAAGGGGTTGTCAGAGCCATGCTTTCTCTGAAGTTTCTAGAGAAAAATTCTTCCTTGCCTCTTCTAGCTTCTGCTGGCCCCAGGCACTCCTTGGCTTGTGGCAGCATACTCCAGTCTCCGATTCCCTCATCACATGGTCGTGTTTCCTCTGTGTCCATGCATCTATGTTTCTTTTCCTCTTGTAAGGACCCATTTTAATGCTATGACTTTAATGGTATGACATCATCTTAACTTGATTTTATCTGCAAAGACCCCATTTCCAAATAAGGTCACAGTCACAGGTACCAGAAGTTAGGATTTGAGTATGTCATTTTTTGGAGAGCACAATTCAACCCATACCAAAATCTAATTCACTGTTAACTTTCTACTGAATAGTGTGTTCTTGGGTCTGATTTAATTTGTGAATCCTAATTATAAACTTGTTATTAACTAAGCTAATAAAATCTATTCCATGTATCAGTACTTTTGAGCATGGTACATGCTGTTTCCCATTTTCTAAATGTTGATTCAAATCTACCAAGTGTTTTTACATTTCACACAAAGATTTCTTAAGCTTTCATATGTAAATTCAACATTAAAATTAAATCAAATATCCAGATCCTCAAATTCTCTCTTCCTGACTACTTTCCAAAGACTAATTCAAGGTAAATGAATGCTAATCTTTGAGTTTGTTTGTCTTTAAGGAACATCAATCCCAATCCTTATATAAACATTTGAGTGAATCCAAACTCTTATCTTAACTTTGGAATTACCCAGATTTTCAAGGATTTGATTTCAGGGCAGACTTTCTGATATCCCTCCTTATAGAAACTAGACGCCCAAAATGACTCCAATTCAGACCTGTTCCCCAAGCTCAGACGTATATCTAAATCTGTCTCTCAAAGTATGGAGAAAGCCAGAGAAGCAGTCATGTCTTCATAAACTTTATTCTGTATTAATTCATGTTTTCATTGTACCACATTTACTGACTGAAGCTTTATGGAATATTGAACTGAATAATAGATAGTGGTACGTTGTGCCCAAATAGCAAAACCTTGCCTAACAAGTATCCTGACCAGCATTCTTAACTCAAATGACAGAGAATGAAGCAAAGAGATGTAAAATGATTCTTGAAGGGCATACCATGAGAGGCAAGAAATGAACCACTTATTTTTCAACTTTTGAGCTAACCTCTCCACCTGATCTCAGCAGGTAACAGTAAGTGATATTCTGCAGACTTAAAAAAAAAGCAAGCAAATAAATAAAAAACAAAAAAGAATTTTAAAAAAAGCAAGCAAAGACAGAAGATGGAATTTTAGAATACTTCTTACAATTTTTATTTCATAAATATTCCTTTATTTAAACTGCTAAAGGATAAAAGCATGACTCTCAGGTAGATAGACAATGAACTCATGTCAAATATTCTATTTAACTTGTTAATTAATAAAGGAACAGGTAAGATGTTGCAACCAATTCAAAAGAATACTCAAAGTACCACACATTTATAATCAGACAAGGAATGCTGAAATTAATTTATAAATAATGCAAAACTGACATTTGAGGTACAGTCAATTGCATTACACAAGCACATTTTGCATTGCATGGAAAAGATTTGTATTATTATTATTAGTTTTCTAAAAGTTAACTTTCATCTGCATAGGGGTTATAAAGAATGTAGTTAAAGATAAGCAAAGGCAGAGAAAACTTTAATGGATGAGTGAGTCAGAATACACAATAAATTTCAGTCTTTCTAATATTTTTCTTATGCAATCTGATGAGACTTTCCATGATAAAAAAAATATTTAAATAGTGACTATGTCAAAATGAAATTTTCTGGTCTTTGAACATTTTCCCAAAGTTCCTCAAAAAATATATGTCTTCTTCCAATCTTTAAAAGTGTATTTGGTCATTTCCTGATGCCTGCCCATGTTTAAAAAAAAATAGAATGTACTCGGTTTGAGCTTTGCTGAAAAAATATAAATCCAATTGAGAATAGGACTTGGCAACATGATTTCCTCAAAAGTAATTCTAAGTGCTATGAGTTACGACATTGGAATCCTGATTAGGCTTCTGCGTGCATAGGAAAGCTTCCTCAGGATCTAGGATAAAGTCATCACTCGCCCGCCTATTGAGGTCCAGAAGGACTAAATGACTGACCACTCCACTCCAACATTTGGCCCTAGATTACAGGTGAACTTCTGTTTTAGGAGATCAGAGGCTATTTCTCCTTAAAGTAAGCAAGCCCTAGTCCCCAGTTCCTATACTTCCTAAGTCTCTAAGCCACTTTTGAGTAGTCAGACAGCATAGAAGCCCCTTCCAAAATACAGGCAGGACTCATATTCTGCATCTGCTATGTTAGCTAGAAATGACCTCACGCTGCTTTCTGCCTGATTTGCTTCCCATTCCAAAACCAATGCCAAAAACATTTTCTTTATTCCAGTATCTGCAGTACTCGTTTTATTCTCCAATTTGTACTTGAAGATTGTTTTCCATATTTGGTGCTTTAGAGAATGAACTGAAATTTTCTTGGTTTGGCTAGGTCTAATGAAAGAACTGGGTCCAACAACGTCACTCCTGAGGAAAGCCTCATCAGATCCCTGTTTGCTGACAGGATAAGGGTAAGTGTGACCTCTAATTGCAAGCCTAGCCCTTGGATATTTGAAATGCATGGAATTGATCATTTAGGGCACAGCCAACTCCACTAGATTTAGGAATAATGTCAATCAAACATTCATAATGATTATGATTTAGTTGTGATAGATATTGTTCCAGTTTGAATCTGTTGTGTACCTAGAAAAGCCATGTCCTTTAATCCTCATTCAATATTTCTGGGTGGGATCTTTCTGATTGTTTCCATAGAGACGTGTCTCCACCCATTCAAGGTGGGGTTGCTTACTACTGACCTTTAAGAGGGAACCATTTTGGAAAAAGCTTTAGAGCCACCAAGCCCACACAGCCAGAGACCATTGGAGATAAAGAAAGAAAATGCCCTCGGGAAAGCCATTGAAGAAGCTTGGAGAGAAAGCTAGCAGAGGTCACCATGTGTCTTTCCAGCTGAGAGAGAAACCCTGAACATCATCAGCTTTCTTGAACCAAAATATATTTCCCTGGACGACTTATTTTGGACATTTTTACAGGTTTGCCTTAATTTGGACATTTTCGTGGCCTCAGTACTGTAAACTCCTAACTTAATAAATTCCCTTTTCTAAAAGCTGTTCCATTTCTGGTATATTACATTCTGGCAGCTAACAAATTAGAGCAGATTTTGGTACTGGAGAAGTGGGGTACTGCTGCAGTTTGCAAATACCAAACACGTTGCAATGGCTTTTTAAATGGATAAGGGGAATTTTGGAAGAATTGTGAGAAGCTTGATAGAGAAGGCCTAGAGTGCTTTGAAGAGACTGTTGGTAGAAATGTGGACTCTAGAGATACCTCTGATGAGGCTTTAGATAGAAATGAGGAATGTGTCATTGCAAACTGGAAGGAAGGGGACCCTTGTTTTAAAGTGGTAAATAATTTGGCCAAATTGAGTCCTGCTGTGGAATGGAAGTTAAAATTTAAAGGACAACCCAGAATAGTTAGCTGAGGAAATTTCCAAACTAAATGTGGAAAAGGCAGCCTGGCTTCTCCTTGCAGCTTACAGTGAAATGCAACAGGAAGAGACATGCTGAGAATTGAATTCTTGCATATAAAGAAACCAGAAATTGATGGTCTGAAAAACTCTGGGCTTCCCAAAAGAGAGCCCACAGAGAATAGTGCCCTATATGAGGATTTACCTAAACATAGAAGAAGTCAGTCATTATAGGACAAGTGAGGATTTGAGATGGAGTTATCTAGGAAGGATTTGTGGAAAGTCATTTTGTCTGAGGAGCAGGATATCAGAATACTGTGTAGAAAACCAAAAGGAATGTTGTGGGAACTATATGAGCCACACCACTGCCAGTCTGGACTAAAAGGGGGAAAAAAAAAAGGGACAAATTGGAGGGACAAAAAGAACTTCAGAGGCAAAACTATGGAAGCTAAGGTCTGAAGTTAAGAAACCTTGGTCCAGGAGAGCAAATCCACCCAAACACTCAGAGAGGGTGAGTTTGCCCCGAAGGCAGAGGGTGGGCCTTCCACCTCATTGCTCAGGAAGAATTGTGCCACTTCAGGCCTTGGAGAGGGTGGAGCACATTCCTTTAGTATTGGGGTGAGCCTGGTTACCACACCATTGTTCTGGAGGAGTTGAGTGTGCCCTGGTGTTTGGAGAGAGTGGAGCCAAGAAAAAGGTGGTCTCCCCAGTGTCTTCCAAGGTTGCATTTGGACAGAGCTGGGCCACTGCACTGGCTCTTGGAAAGGGTGAGATTGCCACTTTCCAAAGGCCTGAGGATAAATGACTTGCACACTTTGAAATCTAATGGAGTTTGCCCTTCAGGTTTGCAAAACTATTTGGGTCCAGGGACTCCTGTGTTCCTTCCAATTTCTCCCTATGGAAATGGGAACAGCTATCCTATGACTATTTCTCCTTTGTATATTGGAAGCAGATAACTTGCTATGAGCTTTGCAGGTTCAGAGCCAGAGGAGAATTTTGCCTTAGGACAGACCATGCTTAAAGCTGACTTTGATAAGATTTTGTACTGTTTCTGACTTTGTATTGTATTTATATTGTTACTGAAATGGTATAAGGCTTCCTGAAATTGTTATGGAATGAATGTACTTTGCTAGTGAAAGAACATGACCTTTGGGGGTCCAGGGAATGGAATGTGCCAGTTTAAAGCTGTTATGAACCCCAGAAAAGCCATGTTCTTTAATCTTCATTCACTATTATTAGGTGGACTCTATTGTTTCCATGGAGATGTGACCCACCCAATTGTGGGTGATAACTTTTGATCAGATGGGTTCTGTGGAGATGTGTCTCCACCCATTCAAGGTGGGGTTGCTTACTGGAATCCTTTACGAGGATACCATTTTGGAAAAAGCTTTAAAGCCATAAAAGCCCACGTAGCCAGAGACCTTTGAAGATGAATAAGGAAAATGCCCCAGAGGAGCTTCAGGAAACGAGAAGCCAGGAGAGAAAGCTAGCAGAGGTTGCCATGTGCCCTTCCAGCTGAGAATGAAACCCCAAACTTCATTGGCCTTTCTTGAGTAAATATAACCTCTTGCTGGTGCCTCAATTTGGGCATTTTTATAGACTTGCTTTAATTTGGACATTTTCAGAGTTTTAGAATTGTAAACTTGCAATTTAATAAGTTCCTCATTTTAAAAGCCATTCTGTTTCTGATATATTGCATTCTGTTAGCTAGCAAACTAGAACAGATGGTTTCCATGGAGATGTGTCTCCACCCATTCAAGGTGAGGTTGCTGACTATAGTCCTTTAAGAGGGAACCATTTTGGAAAAAGCTTTAGAATCAACAGAGCCAACAAAGCCCAGACAACCAGAGACCACTAGAGATGAAGAAAGAAAATACCCCCAGCAAAGTCATTGAAGAAGCCTGGAGAGAAAGCTAACAGAGGTCACCATATGCCTTTTCATCTGAGAAAGAAACCTTGAACATCATTGGCCTTCTTGAACCAAGGTATCTTTCCCTGAATGCCTAAATTTGGACATCTTTATAGTCTTGCCTTAATTTGGACATTTTCATGGCCTTAGAACTGTAAACTTGCAACTTAATAAATTCTCCTTTTTAAAAGCCATTCCATTTCTAATATATCACATTCCATCAGCTTACAAACTAGAACAGATGTGCTTAATGTTTTATTTACAAATAAAAATTTGTCACTTATCCCAAGTGCTTCCTTAGTGTAATAAAACAAGTATAGATGTTTTGAGTGGAGAGATTTCACACCCTTGCACAGCCACTGCATCTACATTAAGTGTGACAGTATTGGTAGAAGTACTAATAATCATGAAGACATGTCATCTAGTGCTATTATTTATACTTCAGGATAGATCAATCTCAGGAAAACTAAGATTGTTATTTGTTGCTAATGCAGCAAAGCTCTTTTCTTCTCATTTGGCAAAGATGTCAGTTCAAAACTTATACGACAGAGAAAACAATGTCTAAGGACATGGTTGAATGACCAAGAGACATATGACATCCTGGTTATTCAACTCAAGGAAAAAGAGGAGTTCCTGGATAAAAGAAATTTAAAGTATATCCATAAAGTGGAACAAACATTAGAATCAGGTCCCAGAACTTTTCATGTCCTTAGAAAGGTAAGAGGCTCTTTTTAAAAGTTTTTCTCTCTCTTTATCCAGAGATAAAGCAGAACATTCTGACATGCTAATTTGATACAAACATTTCAATGCTTCTGTCTTTATGTAGTTGTATAAAAATGGATGGATATGACAAAATGTTAAAAGCAATATTTTTTTTCTCACCCAATAATATGAATAAAAGATATTGAACTATACTGCATCCCTGACTCAGTCCTTAACCCCCCAGTCCAGGAGAAAGACTCAGCAATGGACTAAGGCTCAGAGATACAGTGGTGATATCTATTTTGAACAATACTTAGAAATAGATTTTTTAAAACTGAAAATTTCATGAGTTTTTTTTAAGGAGGCTGTAAACAACTACAAACAACCACATCACAATGTCATATAACCAACCATAAAGTACCACTCATATCCACTCTTATCAGGAACCAAATCTCAGAACTTCAGGATGAGATAATAAATCAATATTCGCCTTGAAACCTTTTCTAACTTCCTTCCTGGGCAAGGAGCAGAACATTTGAATTTGGTAAAAGTCCTGAATCAGCACTAAAGACATCACCGGAGGCAGATGCTTTGTGATTGGGTTAAAATATCACCTGTCATGAGCTAAGATGGCTTATCAGATGAACCACAGGATTCTGATATTGAAGGGCGATTGCAGAAATCAGCCGCATGTTAAATATTAAGCATTTCTTGGAACATGAGCACTGTGCTAGAGGTTATAGCATCATAGGAAATGAATCTTCAAAGGACTTTAAGGCTCTAACACTTTGCTGAAGTACAAAAATGTTAAAGTATCTAAATGGGTTCTAGGACCAATACAAGAAGGAAACATGACTCCTTGAGATGCTTTACTGCTCTGCCCCCGAGATGGTCTCTATTCAGGCATCAATACCATTGCACTTCAACACCAATATCTTCTGGGGAAATGTGGTTAAATCCATAAACTTTTCCTCTCTCTCCTCCATAATATTATCAGATCTCTCTGGCCTTCCCTGACACTAAAGCAAATACATATCCTATTTATTTTACAGATATTTCCTGAGTATGTGCCAGGTACAATTTGAGGCACTGAAGAGGTAATTGGTGACTAGCAGGACCTTTCCAAACCATTCAAACCATACCTTTACCAATATTCCATTTTTCCTGTTCATGATCCTGTTTTGTTTTCTCCGTGACACTGGGGGCAATTTTTTTACCTGCCGCTGTGTAACTCATATCCTCTAGCCTGCAAGGATTTCCACCCCAGCAGTACCTGACAGCTGTTCCTCAAATGTGGTAGTTTCCATTTCAGGAATTCCCATCCTCAGCTACCAACCAGTAGAGCCACATCTAATCCTCAGTGCTCAATTTCTAACTTGCTGCCTACTTGGCAGATATGCTCACTCTGACTTTACACCAATGTGATCTCTATAGAATCATGATAGAATATGTTTTCATTTAAGACACAATTAAAGCTCATAAATCATTTCATTTGTAACTGAACCTAGTAACACTAACTATACTTGCATCCACTTGTGCCATGGTATAAAGAAAAATGCTTACCTGCCACTTTCACATCATACAAGCACACTCCTTCTTTTGTATTTTTTTGTTGTTGTTTTTGTTTTGTTTTGTTTTGAGAACAACCTGAAAACCGAAATCCTCTATAATGGTTTTTTACTGCCTCTAGAATTAATCATAAAATGCCAGCATGATTACGGCATTAGCACACACCAAAATATTTACATTGCGAAAATATATTTTGTGCTTATGCCTGAAAGAAATTCCCATGTTTCTGACATAATTCAAGTGATTATGTTCATTGACTGCACTCTATTTTAGGATAAACAACTTCTTGTAAGATTATTTGTAAATAGTAATTGATATTCATCACTTTAAGTATGAAAGGTAAGAAGTGGGGCATGAAGGTAGAACAGGACCTCTATCTGCCTCCTCTACCCCTGCTATGGAAACTGATGACTTGGAAAAAGAAAGAAAAAAAATAGAAAGAAATTAGTAAGTATCGATTTCTCATCTTGATTTGATTTGGTATTGGGTGGTTGGATTTAGGGTGAAGAGGGTTGGCAGGATTTTTTGAGAAGTAAAGGGTTCTTTTATTTGTGTTTGTTTTTATTGGATAGAGCACTGGACCCAGAAAACTGTTTCAAGTCATGATGATCTACTAGGATTTGGCCTGCATCCTTGAGAAACCATTCATGCCTCTCCAACTCAACTCATTTCATGAATATAATGAAAGGGCTGGGCTAAAATTCTCTCCCATCCTCTCAGAAAGTTACCTGTTATTCATGGTATTCTGCAAAGTGTGCAGCTTATCTGTGCCTTGGCCATAACCTCCTCACCTCCAATCTGTGTCTACTGATGTTCCCAGGAGATGGAAGACTACTCTTGAGATATTCTGAATACTCCACTGATGGTAACTAGTAACAGCAACATAAAGTTAGTAGAAATGAATATTTTAAAAAGGGCTTTGTTGCATTGCTAAACCTTGTTGCATACCCTAAAAAACCATCTGGGATATTACTGAAAGCAGCAATGAATGTGTGGTGAATTATGCATTCTCTCCTGTACCATTAACAATACAGAGAAGCAACCAAATATCCAGAATCAAGGCAACAGTACATTATTACATTTAGATTAGTTCACGTATAAATGGATATTTAGGAAATTAGAGTTCATTTAAACTTTTCAACTAACTCTTACATTGGGTCAAAAAGTGTCCAAGTTAAAGGAAGATGTGGGTGGGTGCTAAAAATTATAATCCCTGCCTTAAGCAATTGGGATTTAGATTAAAGGAGAGAAAAGGTATTTGTGTGGAGGATGCATATAGTGAGAAGGTAAAATAAAGGGGACCAGTTTCATTGGTATTCTTTAATTAGGAAGTAAGTACCCAAATTGTACCAGCAATAAACCCCCATCCCCAGTTAAAGGATTGCACAAGATATTGGTGCATATATTCTGTGAGCTTGTAGCAAATTTGTGAGAAAATAAACTAATGCTCAACCATGGTTAGGAAAACAATTCTATGCTGAACTCTTAGAGACCTGCAAATTCACATAAACTCAGATTAAAGAAAAAGATTGCTATTGTCTGAAATGAGAGATTTCCTACGGAACAATGGGATACATCAAGACATCAGATTTGGAATTCTGACTCTGGCCAAGAGCCTGGCTTTTTAGTACCCTGGACTTCCTATGTGATGGGAATGGCATCCTCAAGCAGTCCAGGCAGTTTCTGTATGGCAGTGGAAGGACATGAATACACGTTGAGTAAATGACACTTTAATTGCTTAAGGAAAAATAATGTTTTGTTGGGTAATGGAGATGTTGGTTTATTAAGGGAGAAAAAGGCTGCAGTAAGGCCTAAATCTTCCTACAGTAAAGAGACAGACTCAATCAGGAAAGTGCCCTGTGGGCATTAGGTGCAATTACCATCCCAGGGACAAGCTGCACTCAATCAGCACAGAAAGAGCTGTTGTCACTCATCAAGCTTCACCACATCCCAGTAAATGCTCCATGAGGAATGGCATCTAAAATGCAGGCAAATTCCACTAAAATTTGGATCAGACACATAAAAATGCATTAATTTTTATAGCATTTTGTACTATGTGGATTCAAAAAGAAGAAGGAAAGCAGCATTTTTTTAACCATTCTCCAACTATCTCCTTCCAGTCCCATTCCCTTGAATGTCTGGAAGGGACTCTCAACTGATGTCCTCTCACTCTCTCCTTACTCCCAAACCTTCATTCTTTCTGTGGCTAGACTAATCTTCTTAAAACATAGCTATAATTATGTCTCTACCCCACGCAAAACCTTCGTGTTTTACATTCCTGCCCTATAAAGGCTAAACTCCTTCCCTTTATATTTCCTGGCGTATTTCTCACCATAATCTCAGTTTACTGCTCTCCAAACTAAATTAACCAGAGTTCCCTGCACATATCTCCTAGTGGTGGCCTTTGCCATGATCTGCCCTTTCTCCAAGTTGAATATTCTCCCCTTATCTTCCCCAACCCCACTGTGAAGGTTTTAGAAGTATGTCCACAGATTCTTTGCTCTGCCTCCTCTTGAATATGGCTGGATTTAGTGGTTCAATTCTAGCAAATGGGATAAAGCAGAAGTGATGGTGTGGACCCTTGAAACTAGGTCATCAAAAGTTACCGCAGCTTCCATCTTGCTCTGTCCCTCTCTGACTCTGTCTCTCTCGCTCTCTCTCTTTCTCTGTCTCTTGGATTACTCACTCTGTGGGAAGCCAGCTGCCATGTCATGAAGACACTTAGGCAGCCCTGTGGAGAGAGAGGCTCACATGCTGAGGAACTATGGCCTCCTGCCAACAGCCCTGAGAGTGAGTCAACTTGGAAGCAGATTCTCCAGTCCTAGTGAGGCTTTCAGACGACTGCAGTCCTGGACAACAGCTTGTCTGCAACCTCATGAGAGACCCTGAACCAGAACCCCCAGCTAAGCTGCTCACCAATTCCTCACTTAAACATTTATTGTTTTAAGTTACTTTGTTTGGGGCTAATTTGCTAGCTAATAAATCTGTTTCCAAATGTCTAAGTTCTAAATACATTTCATGACCAAGATTAAATACCTCATCCTGTACAAATCAGTCACAGCCTACATGGATAGAAAATGTCCAATATCATGTAAAGTTGGATCTGTATCTTTCTTGCAGAATTTTCGATATCTATTATAACAGCAGCCATGACTTGCACAGTTTTCTCCCTTTTTAAGCTCCCTGAGGAACTAGTTCAAAATTTTTCCACTTATTATCTCATCATAGGACTTAGATGTATAAAATAATATTTAGTGAATATTTGTTGAGAGAATGAGCAGCCAGATTCTAAACTAAATCTTCTTCCCTTGTTTGAAATTCTGTATATTGTAGTTATTATTGTGATTTTAGTAAGGAGTTATATGCAGCTAAAAAGCAAGAAGCAATATTTGAAGTATTTAAATACTTTCTAAATATTATTAAAGAAGAAAACTACTCAGAGCAAAATAATTAACCTATCTAAATTTACCTAGTCGGATTAGATAAATGGAATTAAAACACCACCAGCTTTGTGTTAGTCCTCATCAAAAACTGTTTCAGGATTGAAATTATGATCATGAAAATTGGGAGTGAATTGTGTTGCTGATCAAACAAGAGTCCTTGCCATTTTCCTGCCAATTAAGGGCAGAAACTTTACTCTTTCACATTATTTGTGAACTGACAAAATCTTCCAGGCCCTTCCACCCTTCCTCCTGTGGCTTTTCCAATTTTCTTTGACCGATATTAACTAAAAGTCAATAGCAATATGTGAAAAGTGAATAACCATTTTTGATTATTTGTATCTAAAATCCAGGCTTCCTGTTTCCTCTGAGTAATGGAAAATGTGAAAACTGAGTATGAACCAAGCATGAAATGCTCAGTGCATTTGGCTTTTAAAAATGAAAGCACAAAAACCATTATGCTTTGCTAGAGCTCCCAGACATAATCACATAAAGGTAAGGATTCTTCCTGCCATTCCTTGTCTTTGCCACTGGTGAGAGGAAATGCTGTCAGATCCCTTTTCTCTTCTTCTTTTGACATATTTTTTAAATGTCTAATGTCAAACAGTGCTTAGTAGTCAG
Organism: Myrmecophaga tridactyla; assembly: GCA_004026745.1. Taxonomy (NCBI): domain Eukaryota; kingdom Metazoa; phylum Chordata; class Mammalia; order Pilosa; family Myrmecophagidae; genus Myrmecophaga; species Myrmecophaga tridactyla. Next base: position 20,536 of record PVIY010005838.1, read on the forward strand.
AGAAGCTCAGATTCAAGCAGTATTAGCCCGAGTAGACAAACCATCCCTATCTCTTATGCAACCAGATTTGATCCTTGATCTGAAGCAACTACAATAAACCTATTGAGACATTTTGTACAGGTATAATTGTTTTTATAGTAAAGCAGTATCCATTTACAGATTATTATATACTGTAAAACAACTAATAGGCTATTTATGCATTCTTCACATGTAAGGCATCATAAGCTGACTCTCCTTTCCTAAGCAACAACTACAATAAAAAAAAACAGTGTAAGTTCCAGTGTTTTCCAGCTGTCTCTCAAGGGTTAAGATTTCAGTTGTCACTTTAAAATTCTAAAAAGTTACAAAAAAGCGTCATATTCTAATTTTCCAAAATCTATCCATGGATTTCTGACTAATATTATTTCCTCTCTTCTCCTAAAATGGGGGCAAACTTTTTAAGAGACTGGAAACTCTCTGAGTAGCATTACCCACACTGATAAGCATTAGATTTTGGAGCACCTCTGCATTATTTTGTATACAGTTAAATGAAATAAAGATTAAGGCAATAATTTAAGGAATTTAATCAATGTTAGCCGTCAATATGGGCGATTCAAGGCAATATAATTTTAGTCTTTGGTAGTAAAAGTTTTCAGTCTGGATTTTCTAGGGAGATAACTCTATATTTCTCTTTGTCAGAGTGGACAAAGCTTTAGGGGATATAGGGAGAAACTTTACTTTTTTAATTTTTTTAATAGACATACTCCTCATTCAAATTACCACTCCTACAGCAGCATATTCTATCCAAACCAAACTAATGGACTCTAATGTACTGCTGTTATTAATTTTCCTTATGGGTAGTGAAACAAAGATTTTCCTCATCCGGCACCTTGATTAGTTTAATCAACATCACCTCAAGCTCTATTGAGTTTTAACTGTCAGAGGAAGGTCATGGGTAGTCCAGCCATGGATTACAACTCGCCGTAATACAACTTCCCTGAAATGGATATGTGAAGAAAAAGGATAATAGAAAAGCAACCATAATACAACTTCCCTGAAATGGATATGTGAAGAAAAAGGATAATAGAAAAGCAACCATCCAGTAATTATTCAGGAGGAAATCAAGAGAGAAAAAAAGCAGGGCAGGAAACATGTAAGAACCCAGTAAGGTAGTACAGCATTCCTATGAGGGTCTGTGAAACACCATAAGAAAAGGGATTGTGTCTAATATGTGGAGTGACATATTTTGAACCCGCTATGTTTCCGAAAGGCTGTGGTGAAAAACATCAGACTCTTCAGGCAGAAATTAAAGAGAAGCCTAAACAATTTTCAGTGGAAGAAAACCATTCAGTATTACATTGGTCTTTTGATCACTGAACACGCAAGTCATATATCCTGGTTTCCTGGGACATTCCTGGCTTATCCCTGCCATGCTGAATAAGAATAATTCACCTTTCACTCTCAAAAATGTCCCAGTTTGGACAACAATTTCTACGGTCACCCTAACTTTTAGTGGATTACCATTTAGAAGGAAAGGCCAGTGACATAATAAACAGACAGATTATCTTTTTTAAAAAATCCATTTACTTCCATGCTCAGCCTTGGAGAGGGTAATAGATAAGTGTATCGTTTCTTAGTAACCTTCAACTTGACCCTGCAACTCCTTCTAAGAGACTTTCGCTAACACTCACACACATAAACCCATCACACACACATGCACAAACACACACCCTTTTCAGTGCTGCCTTTCCACGGTTGCCTAAGCCTTCCCCAAACATGGTTGTCCCCCTTTGCCAATCCTGTATCACTTTATCCAATGCCAGGATCAAAACTCATTTGCTCACTTTCGTTTACTGACCCCACTCCATTCTGCCTCACTGAAGGCAGATCTTAGAGTTAAAAGTGTATTGTTAAATGCTTATTATATTTAATTGTTAGGAAAAAATCCCTAAATTGGATTGAATATAAACATCAACAAAATCACCAGCAATACGCTACCCAAGTCCTGATGCACTTGAGAAAACTCTGGCTGCTGGATAGTGACTACACTACACTTCAGCGAGAAAAGCTTGGAGAATACCTTCTCCAGGGGAACTCAAAATACCCACCCATCTGCCTGGAGATGCAATGTGCTAGATGCTTCAAACTACAAAGAAAATTCCTTGGTCTCGTTTTTCTCATGTGTCTTTAATTTCTTTCATTTTGCTATAAACACGGATTAAAATGCCTTTTTAAAATACTTCTGAATAATCAGAGATGGCTCCTGCTTGTATAGATCTTAAAATTTAGAAGAATAAAGACAACATGAACCATGCATCTATAATAGAGAATATTATATAAGTGCCATGAAATAGATACACAGTGCTATTAAGATTCAAAGGAAGGAAAGAATCACTTCCATTTGAATGGTGTGGAGGAGGTTGATGAGACAAAAGGACTGGCAGTGGATATTATTGAAATTGAGTCCTGAGATCACATAATGAGGTTATCTAATCGCAGAAAAGTTTCCAGAGAGGTCAGACCATCCAGGTGGGAACAGCATAAAGAAAAGTATAGGGATTAGAAAGCACAGAGTAAGAGTAGAATGAAATAGTATTTCAAGCCAGTAGAATGACTATTTCAATCTAAGATATGTCCTATCTAAAAATGATAAATTATTTATATGCCCATTATGTCTGGGGAGATTAGATTGAGGAACGAAAAAGTTATATGTCCATAGCATTTGTGCATGTGTGAGTTTACCTATAACTTTATTGAAAATATACATGATTGGTAAATGTTTATTTGTATAATGCAGATATCAATAACCCATGACTTGGCAGGGCAATGGTGGCTCAGCAGGCAGAGTTCTCACCTGCCATGCCGGAGACCCGGGTTCGATTCGCAGTGCCTACCCATGCCAAAAATAAAAAATAAAATAAAATAACTTATGACTACACACGTTCACACAATGGTTGCTTTGTAGCAGGAGTCTGAAAAAAATGTCAGTTTGTGCCTTAGAAAATAATGTGAGTTTATTCTCTTTCTAGGCTAAGAAATCTAGTAGGACCCCCAAGGAGAGCTGCTCTCTATCAAAAACTCAAATTCCTCGCTTCAGAGTCAGGAGAGGGAACAGCTCCAGATGCAGATTCATGGGAGAGTCTCCTCAGTCCCTGTTAAGCAACTCTGATCTGAGGACGGCGTTTCCCACCTCGGATCAGGCTGCATTTGCGGAACAAATGCTGGAGGGAAGGGGAGCGTGGGAGAAGCAATTACTACCTTGAAGCTGACAAACCGTAGTGTCTTCTGGATTCAGTGACAGAGTTTCACTTTTCCCCCAAGATAAGTCTCAACCAGTTTGACTGACATACAGAAAGCTCATCGCCCTCCTCCCCTGGGAAGCAAAGGAGAACGAAGTGCAATATTTTAGAGCAAAAAGTGGTTTCATACACATCACCTTAATTTTCAGGGCTGGAGAAAGAAGAAAAGAGAACAAGAATTCTAAGCAGCAGGAGAAGATTCAAGGTTAATGTGATTGGCAATATAAGAAATGCCAGTTACCTCAGGCCATTTCAAATTGCCCCTCATTCTCTCCACAGTGAATGAAATGATTCTTTCCAAAGACAGGGGCATCAACTGATAATGGCTGCTATTACATATTCATACACCACTTTACATTCGGTAGCAAACTTGGCAGGAATCCTTACAAGCCTGTCTTCACAGATGCCCTGTCAGAGAGGTGAGGCTGGAATTGAAAGAGATCTCACAGGGACTTTTTACTGGCCAGAGGAACACAGGACAGTGTGTTGGAGCTGCCTGTAAGAGAGACACAGTGGCAACAGGTGATCCGTGCCTCTACTTTCATAGACCTTTGAAAGGGATATGCACCTTTCAAAAACCAGTACTTGATACATTCTTTAAGAACACAATTACGTGAGCCACAGTTTTCTCAGTAACTGGGATGAGCCTGAAAAATTCATTTTATTTCTTAAAAATGTACGAGACAATTCTTCCTCTCTGCTAAGGATGATTTCCTGATCCTAGAGAAACTAAGGGCAAGAGTAAAAGAAAAAGGAATTTAAAAAAAATGGAACGCCATCTCTAGAAAAGTCAAAATCACTATGCACAGTTGAGTTTCTCAGTTGTAATGCAACTAACACACATTTCTTGGGAGCATGATCCCAATGAAATTAGGACTAACGGAATTCAACAAACATTTTTCTTCTATTATGCACAAGAAACAATGCTGGCAAGTTTCATTCCCGTGCAAGCCAATTCACTTCACATGATGAAAGATAGAGACAGAGACAGAATTCCTAAATGCAGCCCAAGAAAAGCTGAGAAGAACACATGGATGGCCCAGGGCACACCCATCTCAATTTGGAAAAGAAATATAAACATTAGAGATTCTTATGCAGAATCCTTAGCTTCACATTTTTAAACCATGATTGCATTCTCAATCTTTCTCTCTCTCATCTCTCTTGCTCATCTTCCTCTCTCATCTCTCTCTCTCTTTCTCTCCTCTCTCCCCTGTTACTTAATGACATGGCCAATTGCTGAATTGCTATTCATGATTAACTCCCTCTTCCTTCAAGGTCAGTGATTGCCCTTCGCGTGATGACAGTGTTCAATGTAACACACAGATAAACCTTGAACTGTTGACCTATTATAAGTTTGGTGTAATTAAAAGGTGTGCCTATGCCCGAGCCAACTGTTTGAAGCATGTTTTCTAGAAACCTAATGTCTCTGCACTTACCCAGGACATCTGTTCGCAGATTTTCTTCACAGGCCCATAGTTCAGAGTAATTTTTATAAAGCACTCTGTGAAATAAAAACCTGTGTGAAATTAGTGACAGCAAATAGGCTTGGGCTGATTTTTTTAATTAACTTCAAATAATTTCTGATATAAAATTAGAAGGAAAGGAGATCTCTCTATTCTGTTGGAGAATATAAAGGTGAATTCAAATATTTGAGCAGTAAGCTATGTCCCTTTCACAGCATCGGAGTTTTGACATTCAGTGGCATTTCTGGAAGAACAGTTTCTTAGAATTACTCTGACTACCACAGCTTTCAGTGGGATGGAGTTTTATTACTAATGGAACTGGTGCTACCTAATATAATGGAGAGAGAGAGAGAAAAAAAAAAAAAGACGTGCACAAGAAATTCCAACTGAAGCTATCTTAGAATGATTTTGCCTCTACCTCTACCTCTAAAATCACTCCAGGGTGCATTGGGGCTATTCATGTCTTCTGACAGGGCACTCAAGGGCATTGCTTAAGGAACAAGAGACAAATTCTTATTTCAAGAGAGCAGTTGGTTCATCCAAGTTTGGCTGTAAATCAGATTAGGATGGTTGAACTTGAACAAGAAAAGATGCCGAAGAACCAGGAATACGTCTCGGTGAACTAAATGCATTTTGAAAATCACCTATCTGGAGGTTTGTGCTTTAAAATAGAGGAATATTTAAAATAACCACATAAGCCAGGAGTGGTAGGACAAAACTGAGTGATGAAATGGACCAACGTTCTAAGAGAAAAGCTTGCCTAGGTGGTCACTGGTGGTCCACTCATATGTCCAGCAGGAGACTGGGGGCAATGAGGGACGCAGGTGACAGTTATCAAGCCACTACATAAGCTCAGCTGCAACAGTACTGTTATTTTCCTGGCTATTCTCCAAACATCAATGCACTGTTGCTCATCTACAAAATGAAGATCATGATGCTGTGGAGACCAAATAAATGTAAAAGTTTAGCACAGCGACTGGCTTGCAGTGAATTCTCAACAGAAGGATGCGGTTGTTATTATGCTACATGTATTGTATTTCATTCTTTAGTATTTAGTTTATAAATTGAATTTATTACCAAAGGCATATGCTTGACCATCATCCTTTCCTTCCAATGCATTCTAAAATCCCAAATCCCCTGTGCCAGGCCAGGGATTAAAATCCTATGGGGTCAGAATGAGCAGTAGAAAGCTCACTGTGGCAAATAAGGTTCTGAGGTTGAAGACTGGCCTACACAGTTTAATGACAACTTCAGAGGTTTTCGCCTGCCCAACTTCTGAACAAAAATGGGTTATTTGGCAAAAAAGTAGATAAATCAAATTTTCATTTCAGCCTTCCTAAGATCTCTTTCAAAAGAATGCAGGTAAATATGAACCTCACAGGAATATAAGCATCAATCTGAGTCAATCTGGGAGAACCTAGAGTCCTTTCAAGGTCAGAAAAACAAAAAAAGCCTTGGAAAACACTAAACCAGTAAGACTGATGGTTCACCTTTTGACACAAAGATTTTGAAAGATGAAAACATGATCATCCAGCCCAGTTTTGTGTTCAGCCACAATGATCCCCATCTACACAGCTTTTTCACACCAATTCTACTCCAGAAACCTACAGGGCACATTTGGCTCAAGCCAAAGGCTTCAATATATGTAGTTAAGGCCTTCAAGGACATGTGGAAATTCTTAGCACCAGGATTAGCTTTAACTACCACATTAAATCTTAAAGAAAAAACAAAAACATAACTAGCTTTTTTTGACTTGAAATACTCTTTTTTTCTGGCTTTAAACAATCATCACTAAATCAGTCCAGTTTTACTCACAATAGAAATTTGCAATGTTCTCCTTATGATTACTCATAATATTTCAGGGCAATGTTTTCTGCTTTCATAACTGTATTTGTCTTTCTACCCTCTCATTTTTACATTCTGAACATCAGTAGAAATTTTAAGTCTATTAAACCATCCATGACTAACCACAGCTTTGCATTAAAAACATTGTGTTTTTCCTTTATATCTTTTTTGTTTGGATTATCATTTGGATGTATAGCATACAATTTTAAACTTCATCAATCCTCCACATTATTGGTAACTTTTCCATCAAGTTCCTGCTTTTGTGAGTACTAATAAAAAAAAAATAGTAATACCTAAGAAGGAACTATTTATGAAATGGAAGAGTTACCAAAATATGGATGAAGAATGAAACAATTTGGGATTGTACTGTTTAGCAAGTATCAGGCAGACTAAGTACTTTCCGTGTATTAGCTCATTTAATCTTATAAGGTGCAGGTATCATTATCACACCCATTTTACAGATGAAAAACTGAGGCTGGAAGACATTAAACAATTTGGCAAAGGTCATATAGGTAAGGACACAAAATTCAGAATCCCATCTGACTAACTCCAGAACCTGACTAAGCATTACAACCATATGCAGAAAATCTTATGTGTCCTTTTATGTGTATGCTTTTGTTTAAAATATTTCTCGTGTTGAAGTAGCCACATCAAATCCACACACAATGGAATAAAGGCTTTGGTACTTTTAAATCTCTTTAAATTTAAATTTTTTTTCATGTACCCTCTTGCTATTACCTGGTTTCCATTCAGTCAAAGTTAGAATACAATAACAGGGGTAATAACACAAATGATACTTAAATAACACATGCAGCCATAGCAAAAATCCACAGGAAAGCAGAACAACATGAAAGAAAAATGTAGAAGGCCTCTCCTTATGGAGCTGGCTGTCTCCCCAGCACTCTGGCTTCATAGCAGTCAACCACATACCGCATTACTTAGTGTTCCTGCCCACAATGAAAATTTCCATCTCTAAAATGTTATTATTATGGATCTCATACAAAAATCTGTGTAAGGTCATATTTGCATAAGTCAGGTGTGCCACAGCCTGTACAGTGCCTTTACCTAATGCAGGATTAACTAGCCATTGTGGACTGTAATTAACCCTCCAGATTGCTCTAAATGCCAGCCAGCATTAATTTAGAGAAGAGTGGCTGGTATATGGAAGCAACAGGCAGGAACTTCAGTCAACCTCTCCGATACTCAGAAGTCACCAGAGCTTAGAAACCTGTCAAGAAAAAGAAAACCTTTCTACTTATCAATGTCCTTTCATTTAATAAGTTAATAGAAGCACAGGGGCGGTGGGGGGGATACTGTGTGTGTTATTGAGGTGAGGCAACTTCAAAGGACTGTTACGTGGCATTATTGCCAGATAATATATTTTGTCATCAAGGCAGCCCAGACACCCTGTAGTCCAGTGGCTTCCAAATTGAATTTCCAGAAGCTCAGCTTCCTGCTCCAGAGCTGCTTTAGGAATGAGAGAGCCAGGCCCAGTTAGTAGAGCTATAGGCCTACAATACCTCCTTCAACCAGTGTGCATTCAATTTTATTGAAAAGACATGCTAGAGTTCTATGCAGAATTTCCTTGGAAAGGGTATCTGATGTTAAAATGAAGTTTGAAAGCTACAAACTCAGGGCAAATTCCACCTTTTAATTACATGAGGAAAGTAAGGCTGAGAGATTTGTATTTTGTCCAATGATCATGGCTGGAAAGTGATGAAAACCAGACTAGAACCCAAGTATTCAGATTCATGGTCCAATGTCCAACCCACCACAACTTGAATTTACATCCACCATCTCTTTCTGCTCCCACCCTGGGGCACCCTTTATTTATTTATTTTTTTTCCAATTTTGGTAAATGTTTTGTGTGGTTCTCCCACCAAACCTTTGGAAAGTAGGCAGACCTCTGAACTATATAATAAGATCCATGGCGGGCAACGGTGGCTCAGTGGCAGAGTTCTCACCTGCTGGAGATCCGGGTTCGATTTCCGGTGTCTGCCCATGCAAAAAAAAAAGGAAGGAGATCCATGGTTCTTAGAGCAGAGGTGCCTTTGGTGAACTGTGTCTGCTTCCAGATCCCATACAGACAAAGTCTGAGCATAGGCTTATAAATCTGTCTAGCCTAATTCCTTCAGCAATTATACTGTGCCCTAGGCTTTACCAAGCACATGCACATATTTTGTCTCAATGTTGTGTTTTTATTAAGAACTCAAAAATGTCTATTTGAAATACGATTTCTCTGAATTTTATTCTTCTCCAGTAGTTATATCTCCACTAGTTATGTAATATACCCACTTTGCGGAGTAAGTTTTTACTTCTGTTCAGCAAACTGTACAAAGGGAAACAAGAAGTCTTCCTCTATAGATGTCACTTCAAGTTCATTGAATCATCATTTCAAAAGCCAAAAAGGGGCCAAAGTTCAGGGTAACCACTTACTATTGTGAGCATCACAGCATGTAATAAAATAGTCATAAAGCTACTGTTTATTGGATTTGAGAAGGTCATTCTGAGTATGGCTCAAGGCTAAATGGCTAAGTATATCATGAGCAATGTCTTGAATTTCTCTGTACCTTCCAAGAACATCTTTGCAAAGAATATGACAGCTTTAGAAAGCAGAACATGCACACACTTGCATACATCTTTTTCACTAACACTTTGGTTTTGCTTTTGAAATTCTATGAAGTATATTCTGCCAAATGGGAACATAACAGAGACAGTTTCTCAATAGCTATTCAGAGATGAAAAAGCAACAAGAGCTAATCTTTGATCTTTCAACCATATTCCAGATGGAATGAAGAAGTCATTCTCTACTTGGTAATTCTACCTATAAATTCTCATATACTCAATCTGTTGTTGATCTCGTGTTCATTGTATAATTGAATTCTGCTGCTGATTTCAAACATTTCACTTCATGTAATAATTTACCCTCTTCCTTTACCATACACATTGCTAAAATGATATTTAAGTAACTTTCTCTCCATGTCTGTGCCCATCTATTGTTGAAAGAGGTTAAAAGGGCATGAACTTACTATGAACAAGTACCATGACATGATACAGCAAAAATAAAATAAAAGTTTGAATGATACATAAATGGCACTTCAAACCCTGCATGGATAGATCACTTCCTGGATAAGCTTCTACATGAAGCATATAATATCCAGCACATTCAAGATTCTATAAATTTTAGATCCCAGCATGAGTTTAAGCTGTCAGGCACACATTTCTGAGCATATACAGTGAGTTGGTAGGGTAAGCCCACCAGAACCGAATTTGGAAAAGATACTAAGGAACTGCCTTCCAGAGACATCATCAAAGGAAAGAGCACACAGGTGGAATAAGCCTTAGCATCAGAGGATTGTGAGTACCACAAGCTGTCTTATTTTGCTTTTTTCCCCAGTTTTGTCCACACTAACCACTTGACAGAACCCTGTAGAAAGAAGATCAACAGTGGAGGGAAGAGGGCAAGGAATTGAAAAGCTGTTTAGGAAAACACCCCTCTCCCCACTATAAAATAATAATATATTAAAATGGTCATCAAGGACATACAAATTGGGATTTGTAACTCACATGATCAAGATGAGAAAACATTTTTGACCATTCACGACATAGAGACACTGTACTAAGTACTGTATAGGGTCAAAAATCTTTGGTTGTAATCATAGTTCCTGAATATATTGAACATGTTATATTACTGAATATATATTTGCATATATTCAGAGTTAAGAACTCTCCCTTAACTGCTAGTTAGGTTTCTGGCAATGTTAGATATTCAAGTCACTGCCATCAACCAAATATGTCTTCGAAAAGCCTGTTAGTTGCAAAGAAAAGTGTTGTCAGGAAGTCTATACTCTCTGCTCTGGTGAAAAAACATATAGCATCACCCTCAAGTCAAAGGCCACAGGCTTACTAAATTTAAGGCTTTTAAGTTTAAGTTTAGTGAGCTGTATTTCTTTGTAGGCAACAACATAAAGAAATGGCAATCGACAGCAAGGGACAAGCCAAAGAAACAAAAGTTGGCAACAATCCTGGTCCTCATTTGAGATGAATGAGTTTATGCTCCTGAGGGCACACACGAATCACAGGTCAGTGCCATGTGTGACGTTTCATTAATGTCTCCAAGTCATCAAAACAAGGCAAGTTGTGTTCTGTCTCATCTGGTAACCTAGGCAACATTTAGATCCACCACATTTAAGGATCCCATGATTTTTTTAATGTGTCCAACTAAGCATTTAAAAGCTAAAATCCAAAACTAGTCCTCATAAGTGATGTGCTCAAGGTCACAGTTCAAGTGAAGAGTAGAGGAGGGACAAGAAGACAGGTCTCGAGCATTCTAGCATTATATTCTTCCCACAAACATGCTGTCTCCCATCCCACAGGCTAAAAGAACAATTCTATCTTTTTTTGAAAAATAGGCTCACAATTTGAAGGTAGCTACTGTTCCTGCCAGGCTTCATCTAAGTAAAAGTAGAATAAGGAAATTGCTGGATCAATTCACTGTGAGCACATGTGCAATACTTCAGGTATTGAAAGTAGATATATTAAGCAACTGCTATCACATATGTTTCAATTTGAGAGGTTTAATGAAGGGAAATTATGTCCTACCTTCAATCCATGGGAACAATAGTATTGAGGAAATGGGGTACGAGTTTCTACACATCTATCCTTTTCACTTTTCAAACATTTATTGACAGCCTACTATGAGCTAGCACTCTATCTACTCTTCAGGTATGTTAAATCCTTAAATGTAAATGGCTCAGAGTCTCTAAAGGGTGATATCAAGTCTTCTAATAGTGACTGTGAAATTTAATAATTGGGAGGCTAACACCAATTCTCATTTATTGCTACTTTAAATGAAATAGATCACAGTAATAAAGAGCCTGCAAATTAAAGTAACCCAGCAGTCTTAACTAGCAATTAAAATGACTTTTTTTTCCTATCCAAGAAGGTGAAACCGTATGCTAGAGCAGATTTTTGTCACGTACAAGATAAGTGAGCAGTTTGGCTCAGCAGGGAATAATTCCACTTCGTACTGAAGGATCAGTTTCAGTAGCAAACTCTCATTCTCTCAATGTCAGGATACCAATTACCTGACGATACCAGGGCTCAAGAGCTTTCCTTGTCAAAATACAAACACAAGGTGTGAGTTTTCCTCAGTCTTCCCTACACCCTCAGAGTAGAAAAGAGGGACGTAAGAGTCTGACATCATCAGTATTGTGTTCAGAACTGACATTCCAACAAAAACCTAAACTGAATCTTTCTCTCCAAACTGACATTTATGGAAGTGCCCAGCACCATTACAGAATGAGAGGGAACAGGGAACACTGTGGATGGCAACATCTAATCTAGATCAATGTCCATTTCACTTGGTCAGAAGATCTCTAAGATCATGTTGGCAGGGATCTCATGGGCTCTGGGAAGCTACCAACCATCTTCTATAAGGAGAGCAGTGGTGGCCCAGAAGGCTAGACCTCGTGCATACACAACAATAAAACAGCAGTCAATACCTCAACTGCTTACAGTCCTTTTTCCCAAGTGCCTCAATTTGTGTCTCCACTTGCTTGAGTAGGAAAAGGAGTGGAGATAGTGGAAGCTTCATGGAAAGAGAGAAAATTATTACCGATATATTAGAAGATCAAAAGAAAGGATAGGTAAAAAGAAAGAAAAACATATGATAGAGAAAGATAGATGATTGATAGATAGATAGACAGACAGACAGACAGACACTGAATTATGCACTCCAATTTTGACATGTTCTTAATCTTAGCCCACTGCAAATGGTACATTTTTTTTGGTAAATAGTCCATTTTGAAGATGTTATTTTTAGTAAAGTAGCCAACTGAAGCAAGGTGGACCTTAATCCCGTTTACTAGAGTCTTCATAAAGAGAAACCCAAAGGAAGAGGTTAGAAGCAGGAAGTCACTGGGAACCCAGAGGAGAAAAGAGAGGACATCACCATTTGACAGAAGGAAGGCCAGATGTAAGCCAAGGAACCCCAAGGATTGTGGCAAGCCAGCAGCAAACACTACAGGAGGAAGCAAACCTTCAGCCCTCTGAAATGATGAGCCAATAAATTCCTGTTGTTTAGGCCAACCTACTGTGTAGGATTTGTCAAAACAGAACGGCAAGCTGAGACAGAGGGATGATAGACAGATGATAGCTAGATCATAGATAAATGATAGATTTAATTTCAGACTAGATAAGAGAAAATAAATAAAGAGAAAGAAGGAGAAATAAAGGAGGAGAGAAAAGAGGGAGAGTAGGAGGAAGGAAAGGAAAGGAAGGAAGGAAGGATACAAAGAGAAAGAGAGGAAAAGAAAGATAGATAGATAGACAGAAATATATAGAGAGAGAGGGAGAAAGAGAGAGAGAGATGATAGAGATATACCTAGAGATAGCTAGAGATAAAGAGAGAGATGATAGATGAATTTGCACACATATATTTTTACCTAAATGACAATAGGCATCCGAAGAATAATAGCTCTACCCTTGAATGATCAGTGGAAAAGAAGCAAAGCATAACATATGTTATATGTTAGATATTAACTTTGTCCTGGACACCAAACTTTGCGTTTCCTTGCATCTCATGTAATCCATATGGGATGGGCACTGCTACTTTGTATAGTTTACATAAAAGAAGCTATCAATATGATAAATAACATTATCGGGTAGAATTAAAACTTCATTCTGTCTAACCACAAAACTCTTGTTTTTTCCACCGCTCACATTCAAAGACATGCTAAAAACCTAAAGACATTAAATCAGAGAATGGAATACAAACCACATAGTCTTGTTCTGTTAGTTCATAATAATAAGCTATAAATTATACCCTCATCTGTTCAACTATTTGACAAATGCCTTCTACTGACCACCAGGAAAAAGGCAAGAAAGTACAAGAGACACCTCATAAAGCCTCCGCCCCCTCATGGAAACAAGTAAGCAGCATATTCCTGTCCACCTCTACTTTTCTCACTCCCAGTAACCCCCACAACCCCCCTACTTCCCAGTCATTTTTTTACTCCAGTGGTTCTCACACTTTCATATAGTACAAATTGCTTGGAATTTTTGTTAAAACACAGATTCTGGTGCAGAAGTTATGGGATCTGAGATCCTGCAGTTCTAACAGGTTCCCAGGTGATGTAAATGCTTCGAGTCTGAGGATCACACTTTGAGTAGTAAGTCTCCACCCCATACCCTATTCTTAAGAGAAAATCAAACCTTATTGGGCTTAAAAGAGATATGATATTTAGCATAGTTCTCTGGGCACTAAGAAAATCTAATACATGTAATAATAGGAAATGTGACCTGGACATGGGTGATTTGGGCTATTTTATATTTAAAAGAAAAGCATCTGTAATTCATAAATCCCTCCAACCTCTCTTCAAATTACCCAGAAGCAGCTGTATGTTAGTAAAACCAAGAACTGCACAGTAAAGAATAGATGCTATCTTGATACTATTTAAACATATATTTACTTCTTATTCATGATCTTTTACCCATTTAATTTTCTCTGAGAGATTATTCAGGTCACTTTTTAAATGGGTTTCAATGTTTTCAGGGCTGCAGCTCATTATAAAAATGTTCACAGCAGATAGAATCTTGCTTCAGCACAGCACTATTTTCAAGCTGGCAGACATAGAAATCAGTATGCGGCTATTGTACCATAAACATTAATTTAGTATTATGTGGAAGGGTGATTGATTAATAAATACATAAGCCAGGAAGCCTAATTTAACTCTTCTTTCACTTTTTTTTTTATTTCACAGAGAGGGAAAAATTAATCTAGAAGTGTTGATTGATTGAGAGTTTTAGTCTCGTCTAGACAGCAATGGAAAATGACTATGAACCTGGGACTCTGCAAACTGCATCATTTGCAAAATAAACCTGATCAACAAATTTCATCACACCGTGATTGATGGTCAGAAAGGAAAGGCTGTACAGAGCATGGAAGAGAAGAATATGTAATCATCTGAAGAAGCAGCTCACCATGCAGAGAGGATAAAGGAGAAAGAATTAGTAAATATTTTCATTTCAGAGGTGGACACAAATGAAAGAATATATCCTTGAAACTTTAAAAACTAATGAGCTTTAAAGCACTCCAGTAGACTGGCAAATTAGAATTAGTACATTGCTTTCTTAAGAACCTACAGAATATAAACGTATCTTAGCTGTTGTGGTCCCACTGCAAGGACAGCATGATGTAAAGAACTAACTTATACTCTTGCTATGACTAAAAGGTCACGTTTAGAACCAGATGTTCTATATCCAGATTGTATAGTGCTGAATTTTTCCAAAAGCAAAAGGAAACATACTCATTGTTCTCTTTTTGAAGAGTAACAATTAAGCTTAGCAGGGCTATTGCTTTTAAACTAGAACTACATCTCCTCCCTGATTCTGTTTTTCCTTTCCAGTTTATCTTTATGCAGTGATCAAGGTCAAGTTCCACGTCCTAAGCCCCAGAAAGCTGATATCAGAATCATCAATACTGTTTTCATTCAGTGTGTATGAAAGAAGAGTATGAAAGGGAGGAAAGGAAGTAACATTTGAGGACCTATAATAACTAGGACTATTAAATATTCTGCCAGAGATTCTAAGCAAAGGCTCAGATCAACCCTTTATTTTTTTTTAACCCCATCTTAAAATATGAGAAAGCTAAAGCTTAGGACTGTTAGGAAGATGGGTCAATGCTGCAATAGCTATTAAATAACAAACCCCATTTATGTTGGACTCTGAAGCATAATTTTTCTTCAGCATGCATCAGAATGACCGGCAGTGCTTGTTAAAACACAGGTAGCTGGGCTTTACCCAAGTTTCCGATTCAGTGGGTGTATTAGTTTTCTATTGCTGCTGCAACAAATCACCACAAAGTTAGTGGCTTATAAAACACAAGTTTGCTAACTCACAGCTCTGTAGGTCAGAAGTCTGGGTACAGCACAACTCACCTGGGTTCTCTATTAGAGTCTCACAGGGTTGCAGTCAAAGTGTTAGGACAGCTACATTCCCTCCTGGAGGCTCTAGGAAAGAACCCACTTCCAAGCTCATTCAGGTTGGAATGATTCAGTACTGGGGAATTGTAGGACTGAAGCCCCTGTTGCCTTGCAGGTGGCTGATCAGGGGCCAGTCTTTTTTCTTTGAGGCTGTCTGCATTCCTTAGCAAGTTTTCCACATGGTCTCCTCCGACCATGACAGGGGCCTCTCACACTTTTAATTTTTCTGATTTCTCCTTCTCCTGTATCTCTCTGACTTCTGCTTTTAAGAGAGAACTTTAAAGCCTGTAAACCTTAATTATATCGGCAAAGTCCCATTTGCCATGCCACAGAGTCTATACACAGGATCCAGGGATTAGGGTATGGACCTCTTTGGGGAGCCATTCTCCTATGGAGTCAGTCTGGCATGGGGCCCCAGTTGCATTTCTAACAAGTTCTCAGAAGATGCTGATGCTGGGTCCAGGGATAACACCTGGAGAATCTCTGCTTCTCCTACCAGGTCTGGTTCATGGCATCAGCTTCACCTAATAGCTTATTAGAAATTCAGAATCCCAGTCCTCACCCCCAGTTCTACTGAATAAGAAGCTGCAGTTCAACAAGATCCCAGGTAATTTAGGCAGATGTCAAAGTTTGAGGAGCACTGCCATAGGGCAGTGAAAAACAGGGAAAATGAACAAAGTAAGCTATATGTTTTGTTTATTCTCAAACCCTTTTGGCAAGATATAGCTCCCCCTTTGTCCAGTCATTGCTGATTTTTTTTCCTGGCAGGGAGTGGAGGTTTGTATCTTATCTATGAAGTTGAACTTGTAAAAAATTCCTTACACTGTCTCTCTGGGTAACTTTTATTTGCCAATGCACACCCCCCACCCCTAATTTTAATGCATGGGGGAGTGTGGAAACTCGTTGTGAACAGAGACTTAAAAATGGTTTGCAGCCTTGAACAACTGCCTTTTGGATTTGAGGATCTGATTATTCATTGGGCAGTTTTGACCCAAACATCCTCCTTTGGTCACATCCAAAATTGGATTGGAATAGGTTACAAATGAGACTCAGAATGGTTCTAGGGTAAAAGGCGGTCCTGGCCATGACCCCATGCCTAGTATCAGGGTGATCCCTGGCAGGGGCAGCGTACTATACCTTTACTTTGCCATTAATAAGATCTGCTCAGTCCTAGGAATGGATTCAGCAAAATGTAAGGAGCCCAGAGGAGAAGGAAATATTATTAACCCTTTTATTGGAGATATCATTGGTTTTCTATAAGTTACCATTATAGGAAAGTGACTGCAGTTAGAATATATTAAAGAAGACTGCAGAATGATGCAGACAGCCTGTAACCAAATACACAGCTAATTTCTATTTCTGGCTCAAAAATTCCTAAATGTAATTACTGAAGCCTAATAATTAGATATCTGGAGAAAAAGTGGATGTAGATTTTAACTAAGAATTA
The DNA here is from genome assembly GCA_004026745.1 of Myrmecophaga tridactyla. NCBI lineage: Eukaryota > Metazoa > Chordata > Mammalia > Pilosa > Myrmecophagidae > Myrmecophaga > Myrmecophaga tridactyla. The sequence goes on from PVIY010005838.1 coordinate 37,553, forward strand.
ATTATCTCAAACTCCCCTGATTTTTCTTAATTTGAGGTGAGATAAAGGGAACAAAATGAAACTAGAAGGAAATTTGGGAGTGGTAATAAGAACATAGCAAGTACAATGAAGTGCTATTAAGTAAACCCCATTACTAAAAGACAAACTTCTCTTTCACACACACACACACACACACACACACACACACACACACACACACACACTGCTATATTTTTGTGCACAGAGCTCCCTCCAGGTAATAAAGGCCCGTGATGTCTACCTAAATCAGCCAGTTATTTTTGAATGAACACAAAGAACCATATAAACCATCTCTAGAACCAAGCACATTCTCTTTGCCCTTGAAATTGTTCTTTAATCGGAAAAGAGGACCCTGGAAGCATTTTCAATACTTAACCCAAGACTCTAAAACATTACTAAATTCTCTGTGGGGACACAAATGTAACAGTGGTGTGTATTGATAAGTGATGTCAGAAGAACAGAAATTTTTAATGAGGCACCTGGAAGTGTACATAAACTATACCAGCAGAGTCAATAAGGCAACAACCATTCAGGTAAGATATGGGACAAAAGCCAAAGAGATGATAACCAATTCAGGAACTCTCGAAGGGAAAAACAATTCCCACTCCCAGATCGATGTCATTCACCTACTTCCATTTCTGGAAACAATTTACTTCGAGAAACATTTTACCAAAAAAAAAAAGTCAACAACAGCAACAACAAACCACTGTTTTCCTGAAATCTGAAGACTGTTTACCTTCAAAAACCACCTGGCAAAATAGCATAGCTTTCAACCCATCCCTGAAGTGTCAGGGTTATTTGTGTGTGTATACTGGGGGTGGGAGGAGAAATGGGAAAGAGCACAGATCAACAGCAGGAGCTCTCTGGAGCTCAGTGAGAGAACACGAGATGATCCTTCACTGGGTGCTTATTCTGGTGGACAGTAGCCAAAGGTTTTCATGCAGCCAAAATACAGGGCATGTCTCAGAGAGATTTTTGTCCTGTGTTTGAGCTAGGGACAATATTCTAATTCCTTTGGCTGAACTACTAGTCTATTAATTGCCTCTTTGGAGCCTGGAAAAGAGATTTTTCATTTGCTTTGGCTATTGCTATTCAAAATTCTACTGTGGATGAGTAAGGCTGCTGGATGTCCACATACAGGCTGATACAGCGGAGGACACAATGTTCTTCTTCATCTAAGCCCCATCAGGAAAGGGCTTTTAAATTTTCCACCGTGGCTGTTCTTCCATTTTTTGCAGCTTTTGACCGGTCTAAATGCTTCTCCTCTTCCCCTTCCCTTCCCAGACAATCCAGTCCTAAAGCCGTTAGCTGGGGCAGAGCCATTAGCGAGGAGGACAGGAGCGAAGCCACAGTGGCCCAAAGTGGCTGTCAGAGCCTGAGCAGGGTCCAGATGGTGTCCAGCTGGACGGGGCAGGTTGGCACCACTGTCAGAGTGGAGTGGAGGAGAGCTTGTGTCTAACAACAGGAACTCTGGGGAGCCCCCTCCCACTCTCTGTGTGACAGTAGTCAGGCTATTTTAAATACTCATGTTTGGGCTTCCTCATCTGTGAAACAAGGATGTTGTTAATAATAGCCAAAATTAAGTGAGGAAGACATCCACATGAGAGAAAACTGCAGTGGTGGGCCGGTCACGGTGGCTCAGCAGGCAAGAATGCTTGCCTGCCATGCCAGAGGACCTGGGTTCGATTCCCGGTGCCTGCCCATGTGAAAAAAAAAAAAAGGAAAAAAAAAAAAAAAACTGCAGTGGTGATGGGAGATGAATGACATTCTGAGGGTTCAATGAAATAAATTACTATAATAAGGGTAAAGGGAGCCAGGTTTCTCTCTGTTTGAGAAGGGTGTTATTAATGCAGAAAGGAAGAAAACTAAAATGAATCCTGTAGTGTTGGGGCTTAGTCATTTTCCCATATATGTAGATAGATTCAGAAATATGAACACAAATGCATATATATGCATATGCATAATATATATCCATATATAGTTATCTGAATTTGTATGTACATTTATATATTCCCTACCTTTGTCTATTGAGAAGGCCTTCAAGGAGTGACATCACAGCTGCCGCAAGCACACTCAGTACCCATATCCTGGTTTCTAAATAACATTTTCCATTAAAAGGAATAAAGGCCCTTAAAGAATGGGCTGATTCCAGGCCTAGAACTGGGAAAATACAAGATGAGCCTACAATACCTCACTGGGCTAGAGAGCAGTGAAGTTCCCAAAGAACAGGGATAGGTCAAAAGAACACAAGCCAGTTTCAATAGGCAGAGTCAGGACAATTGGAGACATCAAGATAAATAATGATTAATAACAGAAAACTCACTGAACAAAAGAAGAAATTCATGATATTATACTGATATAAAGTAATAAATGAAAAACTAAAATTCTTTGAATTTTTTCACATGGTTTCAAAGTACTTTCCCAGAAAATGCATATTGTTTACCAAAGGCAAAGGATACTTTATAGTGGAAAAGACTGATAGACACATTACTAAACTGATCAAAGTGAACAGTAGTGACAAATCTTAATTATCCACCAATGAAAAGAAGACAGTTTCACAGCTTAAGTTCCATAATATTCTTTCTGAAAGTGTATATAACCTGAATCCACTTTTAAGAAAATGTAAGACAAATCCACAGAGCTGGCCATACTACAAAATAATTGGCCTGTAATCTTCAAAACTGTTAAAGTCATGAAAGTCATAAAAGGCTGAAGATGGTTCTAGAATGAAGGAAACTCAGAGACAAGACAACTAAAGGTAATGTAATTCTGAACTAGAAAATTTGCTCTAAAGGACATTATTGGTACAACTGACAGACTTTAATGGAGTCTGAAGATTAGATGGCAGTAATGTACGAATGTTAATTTCCTGATTTTGATGGTTGAATTGGGAACTAATGAGCATTAAATGATCCAGAAAAAAGGAGGAAAGATTCTTTGTACTGTAATTTTTCTGTAAGTTTGGGTTGTTTTAAAATAAAATAATGAAAATACAACAAAATAAATCATTCTACTCTCAATACTTTTCATCTTTTCACTCTCAAGTCTGCAACTATCCCCTTTATGTAATGACTTTCTGTATCAGTTTTCTATTGCTGCATGATAATCCACCCCAAAATATAGTGGCTTAAAACAATCACCATTTACTTGGTTCATGATTCTATGGCTCACAGGTTTCTGATGGGATCGGCTGGGCAATTGAGGTAGACTGGGCTGGGCTCCCTCCTGTGTTTTCAGTCAGCTGCTGGGCAGGCAGGTAGCTTCTAGGGGTTAGCTTACAGGCCACTGGAACCACAAAGCCAACCAGCCACCCTGCAAGGCTGGATAAATTAGAGCAAATTTATCCAGTTCAGAATTACGTTACCTTTAGTTGTCTTGTCTCTTGTTCACATGGTTGTTGAGGGTTCTGAGAACAATTAGATGACAAGCTCTCATACCTGTGCTCTGATTTTTCAAGTCACCGCTCATCTTATATTTTCTGTTGCCCCATTGGCCAAAGCAAGTCTTGTGACCAAGCCCGCAGCGTAGGAGGGCCCTATCAAAGGACGTGAAAATTAAGGACCATTACCGCAGCCAATCCACTATATTCCCAAATGTTTATCTCTAACTCTGATCTCTCATCCTACTTGCAACCTCCTGGTAAACAACTCTTGTTAATGTCCCGCCTAAACCTCAGATTTAACATACATAGTTTTCGTTATAGTATAGGCAACATGCCATAATGAATAGAACTAGGTTTGGCGTCAGCTCTGAGTCTGAATCATAGTTCCTTATTTATTGTATGATTTTGTTTAAGTTATCTAACATCTCTGTTGAGGATTTCCTTCTATTTGCAATAAAAATAATAATAAATAATGATAGAGTTCTATGTGAATTAAACAAGATAGTATTGTCACCACCGACAAGTAGACATTCAATAAATGTTGGAAATTTCTCCACTCCTTCCCGGGCCAAACCTACTCTCTTTTAGAATTTCTCTCTTCACAAGCTCCCAGTCATCCAGGTTTATGGAAACATCTTGGTCACCTTCCCTTTTTTTTTCCTTTGCCCATTCATAGTTAGCCTATCCACCTAATGGGTTGTGGTTAAGAATTATGGTGACGCTGTTAGCAAACTGCCTATCGTATCTTAGTACCCTTTTAATGTGCTTTTTTTTTTCATTCTAAAAGCTTTTTAATCATCAAATGCATTCAGTTAATTCCGTTTCTGAAAATTTATTCAACAAAAAGATGACATTCCCCTGTGTTGGGTTAATCACGAAGTCTCGTTGACTTTGCCTAGCAGTAGAACACAGGGGTTAAGAGCTGGGCTACCTGGAATCATGTTTCATCTCTACCACCTAACTTTGTCGCCATGGACAAGTTACTTAATCTCTCTGCCCCAGTTCTTTCATCTGTAAAACGGGAATAATAATAGTAGTCCAACTTATTGAATTGTTGAAGGATTTCCATGTACGGAAAGGTACCAGGTCTATTCCTGGTACCTGACACTGCCTTGATAAGAGTAAGCTGTTATTATTTAACCCCTTGAATCCTTCCTTTTCTCTCCATTGCTACTTGCCCCTACCTTCATTCAGACTCTTACCATCCTTCTTTGACACAAAAGCCATGGCCATCTGACCTAAATCTCAGCCCCTAGTTTCTCCTCTAATCCATCTTCCCTGCTGTGCCAAAGAAATCAATGTAAATTGAAAAGAACAGTATACCACTCCCCTTCTAAAAACCCTCCACCTGTAGCTGTGTTCGCATACCATTTGAAGAACCAGTTTCTTTCCAAATAAAGTATCAGTCACCGAATATGCTTTTGCAAAACACAATGAAAATTATTGGGAAAAATTTTAAAACAAAAAACGAACACACACAAAATACAAGCCCCACATTTTTATTGTTCAGATTTAACAGATCGGGAGTACACGGGTAGTTCAGTGGTAGAATTCTCGCCTGCCATGCGGGAGACCTGGGTTCGATTCCCAGTCCATGCACTTCCCCCCTCCCAAAAAACAAAAAAACAAACAAAGCAAACAAACAAAAATTCAACAAATAGTGCTGCAATACTGGGGTACACACATGGAAAAAGAAAGAAATGTGACCCCCGCCATACAGCATAAAAAAAATTGATAGATATAAATACTCTATCAAATTGGAATGACACTTTCTAAAAACATATTTCCAATTTCTGCACCCATGTCTTCATGGACTCATGAAAAACACTTGTGGAGCTGATATTCGCGTCATTTGACAGAACCCTTTTGAGAAACACTGCCAGGTGCTCTCACTACCTAGGCTCTGGCTACTTTCTTATCTAATCTCCTCTCAACTCTTCCTTCAAATTTTATTTTTAGCAAATATAAAATTACTTGGCATTCTGCCAGAATACCATATTTCTTTCTCTATTCCTTCCTACCTGTTCTTCCCTTTTCCTCTTCCCATCTTTGTAGCCAGAGAACTCTTAATCATCTGTTAAAATCCTGTTCAGGTGACACATGGCCTAAAATCTCCCAGTCTGCTGTTTGGAATGCAGCTGCCATGCCAAGACATCCCTGCTTGGTCCCTGACTCAGTGGTTAATCTCTTCCACCTTTCCCAATGCTCTTGCTTTGTGGCTGCCAGCCCTCTGTTTGCTGTTGTCCCACCCCATCTTCATAGGTGTTGGTTGCCATGTGCTGCTACCTCCACCAGAGCTGCCATGGAACTAGTGCTTGAACATTAAAGGACAGTATTCCCCTGGGTGACTAAAGCTATTGGAGATTTTTAGTGAACGCATACTTAATTCCATTTTTCAACCCCTTCCCCTAAAGTAATTGGGGCAATAAACTTGAAGACTAATCCAGGAAATACTTAAAGGACACCACCCTGCATCTCGAAAACTTGGTTACTCTGGGCCTGACACTTAGCTGTATGTTGCAAATACAGAAATAAAGACACAGTTGCTCCAGGAAAACAACAGTTAGCGCACATCAAGAAGTTCAAGTGGTTGCGGTAACTCAAGAAATAGCGCAATCAGTGACTTTGATTTCAGCATTGGAACACGATCCTCCATGGCTCTTTCTCATTTCTGCACATTTTCTGAGCACACACACTGAAAGCCTTTTCTCTTTTACACGGTAGTTGTATAGTGAACAACTTTGGAAGATGGAAAGTGTCTTCTTCCTGAGCAGAGGATAGAAATGTTTGTTGTCTCATGTAGTAAAGATTATGTCTTGCCCCAAGGTGAAAATTGGGCAGGTTTGCTTGCAGCCTATTCATTAAAAAAGAAAAAAAAATGGAGTTTCCTAAGCTCAGGGTTCCTCAGCTCAGAAACAAATCCACTATACATGCATGATCCAAGCTCCCTCTGTATTTGCCCTGTGGGGTTTGAGGAACAAGGGGAACTGGCATAAAAATGAAACTCGTGCTACCTGCAGAGCCAGGGGTAATAAAACCCTATATTTCTTACTCTTGTGTCTTCTACCAGCACATGAAACTGTCTTGAATTAAATTGTTAAGTTGAAAAAATAGGGTAAAATCTCAGGTCCTCCACAGTTCTTGACATGTAAATAGCATCAGGAAAATATTTCATGGGCCCTGATATCCACTTGAGCTAAGATTTGCAGGGTCTATAAGTTAGTCAAGATACTTAAAACTGTCAAGATTCAAGATTTTTAAATATGTCCGTAAATATGTTGAATAATCAAAGAGGAAACAGAGCCTACAGCCTAGCCCAAGCTAATTTGATCAGATATCCTTTATTTGGAGAACCCTCATTTACAAGAATCATTGTTCTGCTCCTCCTGATATGAGTAATGTTTGCCTAACACATTTTAAAATCACTATGGCCTTATGAGCAAACAAATGAAATTCTAATTGAAAAAATTAATCTTTGTTTTTTTTTTTTGTTTTTAAAATATGCCTTTCAGATTAGAATTCTGTGGTCCTAGACCTTTATAACATAGACAGTGTGAAATTCCATAAAGGCTTGTGAGCATCTATTCTCCGCTTCAATGATCCAAAATTAATAACAGAAACATTTAAGTCATATACCCTAATCTCTAGTTGACTAGCCTGTTGCAAGGTCCATTGATATAAAACTAAAAAAAATGTATGTATGCACATTCATGATATATAAACATCACAATAGAACACAGCAGGCTTCAGATTTATCCTGTACAACTCAGACTGTTCACTTTGCCAAAAAATGCACTTAGAATTTTAGTATACTCTGGGTTATTGAAAATAGAGCATTGCATACATGTTGTAATGTGGAAAGATAAATATTATATATATACATATAATATCATATATATGCACATGTATAATCATATATATATATATGAGATTAGTATTTTGGAAACTCCTATGCAAGTTCTTCCAACTCTAAAGATGCATGGGTCATTCAGTGGTATAATGCTTGTCTGACATGCGGGAGACCCAGGTTTGATTCCCGGCCCATGCACCCAAAAAAAAGTTCTTTCAACTCTAAAACAAAAAGAATTAGGAAGCCAAGGTAAAGACAGTTGACAGCCTTTTGATTATTGGCCACTCAATCACTGAAACAATGGTTTAATTATTGTTATAAACACAAGCTAAAATATAAATGTAAATATCAGTTCCTTAAAGTTGAAGGGAAAACTGATGTTTCCCACACTGAAAAGTTCTCTTGGCCAAAAATATTTGGAGGATTTTGTCATCATCCATTCCAACCTGCTAAATCGCAGAGGTTCAATGTGCTGGTTCTCAGCTGTTTTGAGGAAAGCAGTTGTAATCCATCACTAGATTATAAATTCACCATTGAATTCCTCACATTTAGCACAGTGTTAGCATATAGAAGACATCCCATAAATACTTGTTGACTTAATATATAAATTTTTACCTTATAATCAATATAACTATATAGTACAATTTTAAGTACATTTGCTGATTTCTGTACAATTCTCTACCAAGCCATTTAATTCAAATGGATAAAAAGTTGATTAGAAAAGCAGAGAGAAAATGCAAAAGAATGTTTAAATGTTGTATCAGAAGCACTTACTAATAAATTTTTGCTTTGTAATTATTTTAAAAAATTTAAAAATGAACAATGTACATTTCCTATGATAACAGTTATACAAGATAAAATGTTGTAATCTATTTCACTTCTTATACAAGAGAATGTTTTCTCTATTTAAAGCCAACTCTAAATTATGAGTGAAAATGAAACAATAGCTTTTAACTACTCTACCCTCACATAGCATCCTGTCTTTAACTTTCTCATAGCTCTCGTATTTTCATAGGTCTGCCTATATTATCTCTCTCATTAGACTGAAAGCTTCTCATTAGAACTTGTCTAATCCTTCTTTGTATCACCAACTCAGTCTAGTCCTATACCTTACATATAAGGTATACAAAATTGTTTGAATTTAGTTAAATTCACATTTTTAAATCTTTAGAGATTTTAATATTCTTTCTACCTTTATTAATTATCTAAACCATCTTGACCTAAAGGTATAAAATACCAGGTGTTCCAACTTCTGTTTTAAAGTGCTACTTCAGTAGTAGCATTTCAAAGCTAAAAAAACTGAAAAAGAGACTATATAAGGTATTGGGTTTCACATTGCCTTGCACATGTCATTCAATAATTATGCAGAATGAATAAACGTGTTGGCTTAACTGTTTAATCTATCATTAGTACATGCATGGACTTATTGTGAATGCCAATAAAAGTCACTTCTGAGAAATGCACAGAAAGATAGTGTATGCAAAGGATCTTCTGGGCATCAGGTTCACTTTGATCTTTTTAAATGCAGTACTTTAGTTCTGAGTTTTAAAGTGTGCTTTGAAATCGTCTGATCTTTTCTAATGAGCCACTTGATTATATAAGGCTTTGCCTCATGTTTTAGAAATAAATTGGCAGTCTCTATGTTTTAAGCCAGAGATGGACCTACAAAATTTGAATAGTGGAGCTGACTCTTAATAAGCAGTTGTCCTTGTTTTACTTTTGTGACCACAAATTTACTTCATCAATTTTTACTTACCAAAAAAGGTATGCAAACTAGAGAATATTTTCAGAATGAGTTGCTTCTAAATAATCTTTAAATGCAATTAGAATTATGACACTTATTATAAAAGGCTGTGTCTCCTTCCATTTGTAACTAGTGACAAAGGTTAAAAAATGTCCTCTATAAAACACATGATTAAACAAAGCAATTTTATAATTGCCCACTACACAACTGGATAAGTTCCAAGTTTCACAATTATTTTAACCTACATATGATCTCCTTGTACAAAAAAATAAGTCCAAAGGAAAAATAATTTTTCTCTTTAGCGCAATTTTTTCCCTTGGTTTCCCATTTTTTCTCAGCTTCTCTTAAATCAAGAGAAAAAATAAAAATAAAAAAGTTGTCTGCTCCTCAGGTTTCTCTGCTCAAGTAACGATGCAGAAATATGGGTATAGAATATCAGTTTTCTGATTTCCAGGCACTGAAAATGAGACATAAAGTGGTACTCAGCATATTGAAAAAATCAACCCTCACTATCAACAGGTGCAAAAATAATGCCTAAGGAGAAGCTGAAGGAGCTCATTACAATAATCCGGCAAAACTCTGTAAAAGGCAGATCCTAATAGGATCAAATTACCAACCATTAAATAGGCAAATTCTCACCATGCCAGGTTACTGTGCCATGCCCCTGAAGGTTTCAAACTAGACTGCACTTCATCACCTCATCTTTCCAAAGTGCCAAGGAAACAGGCTCTTTTGCCAAACCCCAGATAAATGTCTGGCTACCTCAGGGACCACTGAAATGAAGGACATCACATGTAGGTAATTCTACAGAAGAATCCATCCATTACAGTGCAACATGCAATGCTTCTCATTCGGAGATTGAAAATGAAGGAAAAAAAAACTTTTTTTCAAAACATCCTTCAGAGTTTCCAGGTCACTGGATAAATTTTAAAACCACAGACTGACCAAGTACTTGCATCAAATATCCATGATATACCTTGGGCGTTTTGCTAAGTACTAGTTCTAATACCTAGGCCAAAATCCACCTTCGAATAGGTACCCTTAATTATTTAGTACTTTTACTTTCAAAGTAGTGCTCTTGCTTCAGGGCCGGACTGTCTCCTCACAGTACGTTGAGTAAATGTCCCCAATTTCCAGGAGGCTTGGTAGCGTTTTCATAAGTGAAAAACCTAAAAAATGATGGCATCTGTTGAAGTTACATTCAGATCCCACTGTTAGAGCTTGATAATTACTTTTCCAGAAGGGCACTTTTGCCTTCTGGAAAAGTGCAAAACAGAGCATGTTAACCAATGAATCACTGAGTCGAGGTACAATGCCCTTTGGGGGCTTACCTCCCGGTCTTGCTGAGCATTCAGACCGAGGAAGAACAAGAGGCATTAGATGATTATAGTGGTCCAGGCAAAGCAGCCCGGATTTGTCTCTTAGCTTCTCCTCTGTCTGAGTCTTGAAATTCTATTCTATGTTTAAAGTATTCTATTATTAAAGATGAGGAGAATGGACATTGGTGAAAAATTAGCAATCTCTATACCTTCTCTTCATAGAACTTCTCGGTTAACAATTACATATTTACTTGATCAATGGTTTATTAGACATCTGTCTTCCCTTTTGACTATAATCTCGATGAGGGGGAAACATTTTACTTGTTTGTATTACCGCGAGGCTCCCCATGACTCACACAGTTTCTGGAATTCATTAGATGATTCATAAACATATGATAATTGAATGAGATGAATTTCTCCGAATTATGCAATCTAATGTCTTACTTTTGTCCAAATATACTACCCACAAGGTAAACTCTGTATGTATGTGTGTGTGTCCACTCGACAGCAGCTCCCAGGCTGCCTCCATCCTTCAACACCCATTTCTCCCTTAAACACCCTGATCTGGGGCTTCTTTTTTATTATTTATTATTATTATTATTATTTTTAACATGGGCAGGCACCGGGAATCAAGCATTCTTGCCTGCTTAGCCACCGTGGCCCACCCTGATCTGGGGCTTCTTAATACGCCACGGAAATTTTCTTCTTGCTCTCATCTCTTTCTGGACCTCATATTGCATTTGTCACTGATAAACAACTCCTTTTCGTTCTTAGATTTCCTGCTACCTTAGTAGAACCAGCCGTTAAACCAGCGTTACTTCCAATCTCTTACTCAAATAGGCTACTTATTTTTCAGTTAATTTTTCAATTATTTTTCTGTTAATTTCAGTTAATTTTTACCCATTTTTATTCCTCAACCACAATGAGGCTGATTTATAAATGATCTGTCAATTCTTTCTTTTATTTAAAAACTAATTGAATATCTATTCTGGGTAGCATGCTAGTCACCAAAAATACAAAAATATATAATATAATATAAACTCCCTTCCCTAAGGAAACTCAAAGTCTACTTGAGAGATAGTCTAGAAAATAAGTAATTCATCTGCAATGAATAATAGAAAATGCTATAATAAAATGTAATATATATTTTATATTATAATATATATAATATAAATATATAATATATTTATATATTATATATATAATATATATGATATAAAATATAATATAATAGAAAGTGCTATAATATAAAATGCTTAAAAAATTATGGGAACACATTTATCAATATCAGGCAATATCAGATCAAATGTCACCTCATTTGATCTATTATCTTCCCAACATTAAATACAATGAAGCTGAGACTCAGTGAGGTTTTTTTTGCCCAAGGTCAGAAAACTAGGGAAAGAAAAAGCAGAATTGCAGATTCAAGACTATCTGATAAACTCATAATCTTTCCACTCTACAATACTCTAATGAAAATTAGACCAGTTCTTCTCTTAAGTGCCTCCCAACTCTGCCTCTTCTTCTCCAAGCTCAAGCTGGATCCCCATAGTGTCCTCAATAGATCAAGGTAATGACCTCCCACATCCTTTGCTTCAGTGTGGGATCCTCGTCAGAATAGTAGGCATCACTGAAGGCAAGCCAGTGCAGAGAAAGAGCAACTGTTTGCTAGTGTTCTAGTTATATATTGCCACGGAACAAACTACTTGCAAACTCTGGATTAAAACAACAACTTATTTTTATCTCTCATGGACTCTGGGTTGACTGGGTTTGGCTGGGTGATTCTTTTGCAGGGTCTCTCTGCCAGATGCTGGCTGGGACTGGAATCCTCCAAAGACTTCTTTGATCACATTTCTGGTGGGTGGGCTAAGATGTCTGGAACAGTTAGGAACTGGTCAGGCATCTCACTCCACGAGGGCTCTCAGCATGGTAGTTTCAGTGTAGTTGGACCTCTTACGTGGCACTGGCTAGAATAAGCATTCTAATTGGCCTTGGAAAAAGCCAAAGGAAGTTTTCTTTTTCTTCTCCTTCTCCTTCTCGTCCTCCTCCCCCTCCTCCTCCTCCTCTTCTTCCTCCTCCTTCTAAGTGTTGCAATTGCGTTTATTGGAGGTGAGAAATTTAAGTTCTTTCAGCATGGTTTACCATTTATAACATCCATGTTACATAATTTAACTGGATTAAAATGTTCAGACAGTTCAGTTATGTCTTATATTTACATACATTAAAAGCATTGTACATTTTTAAATTTCAAAACGTTAACACAAAATTAATTTCCAAATCCAATTTTAGTAAAAGCAGAATCAAAGAAGTGCAGAATTGCACATTTAGCCACAGAATAAGATTGTTTTTTAAAGACCAACTATTATGCTTATAAAGTTAGTTATAATAAAAGGCAAATAATTATTTAAAGAGGAAATGAAAATTCTGCTATTCGAAAGTTTCCATTAGTTGTGAAGGCTTCTTTTGATGTAGACTTGTAAGTCCCAGAATGTCACTTCCACTACATTCAAGTAAATCAAATAAGTCAAATACATCAGTCCACATTCAAGGGGAGGGGAATTAGATGCTACTCCTCAATTAAGGAAGTAGCAAAAAAGCTGTAGCAATCTTAATCAAACTTATCTGAAGTAAGACAAATTGAATTCAAATCCCAGTTTTGTCACTTACTAGCTGCGTAGACTTAAGCCAGTTACTTCATCTCTGTGAAACTCAAGTTTTCTTATCTGCACTGGGTGGGTGTGAGAATTAAATGAAATAGAGTGTGTAAAGTGCCACACACAAGGCAGATGCTCATTCTTCATTATGCCTTATTCATCTTTCTATTTGTTCTACATATACCCTTACCCTCAAAAGGTGGAAGAATAAAGTTTTCACCAAAGTTTGTTGAATGAACTAATGCAACTATTCAATGCATGGATCTTCCAAAGTCATCATCAGATGCACTTTTCATCATGTCACTCTCATGTTAAGAATGCAGAAAACCTTTCCATTGCTAAACAGAATAATCCAAAGCTTTCTGCCAGGCATTCAAAACTCTGGTACCTCCCAAGCTCTGCCATGTCATGCACCATACCTTCCCCAGACAGACCATCAGGTTTGTCATGGCAGCTTCCCAGCCCACACTCTAGCACAGAACACAGTATCAGCACCTAGTGGCACTTTAAAGTACAACTTGCTGGCACAGCAGCCAGTGGAAAGAATCCCAAATGGCCACAGATGGAAAATTTGAGCAGCAAAGTAAATAAAGCTGTACTGGATTATAACCTAAAGTATAAAATAAATATCCATAAATCCACATGGATATATACATATAAGTGATTTGGATAACTTATCAAATGGGGGAGAAGAGACAAATTTCCTCTGCAGAAGAATTTGAAATAATTTATATAAATACTCCACCCTCAAGGAGGGGAACATAACAAGTGTGGGCTGCACATAGTGACTTCCTTAGAAGTCTCCAGTATGGAAAGGAGTGAAAAAAATAAGAGTATTTTAGAGTGGACAAATACTACCTTAGCCAGGTGATTAAGGTCAACATCAACAGTCATAAATCATGTTGATAGTAGGTACTCTTGATATGAAGTGACAAAAATAGCATTTTGTGATCTTCCGAAGTGATAAGGGAAACATCAAATTCAACTAGAGATATACTACAATATATTTAACGAGTACTCCTCAAAACTGTCAAGGTCATGAAAAACAAAGGAAGTTTGAGAAACTTAGCCAAGAGGAGCCTAAGGACATGATGACTAAATGTAATGTGGTATTTTGGATGAGCTCTTGGAACACAAAAAAAAGGAAATTCGGTAAAAATTAAGGAAATCTGAATAAACTATGGACTTTAATTAGTAATGTTACCAACATTGGCCCATTAATTGCAATAATGTGTCAAACTATGTAAGCTGGGGAAATGAAACTGGGTGGAAAGTATGTGGAAATTTGTTGTATTGTCTTTTCAACTTTTCTGTAAATCTCTAAAACTATTCTAAAAAGTAAAGTCTATTAAAAAATAATAACTCTCGCTAAACACTGCCTTCCTGACATTGCACAAAAGAGAATGGTGTTTGTGGTCTTCTACAGTTATATCTGTCATGGTGGTCATGAGGGGACAAGTTCAGATACAGAAATTTGAAGCTTTTCTGTCTCAGTGTTGAGTCGGAGTATGGGCTCCACATTTTGGAATAAAATCTCGACACTAATCCTACCCACCTACTTCCTGTATTCCCTTTTGTTTATACATAACCATCTCCCACTTTCCTAAGTTCAAGACCTTAGAGTCATCCTCTCCTTTTTTGCACTGTTTGCTAAACCTAGTTGCTTCTAACTGATAATTTTATCACAACTCCAGTAACTAGACTTGATTAATTCAAACCTTCAGCATTTTATCATCCACAAGTCATTATAATTATCCTTGACCCCAGTCCCTCTCCAGTTTCAAACCACCCTCCAAGGTGACCAGAATTAGCTTTTCCAAACAAATATTTGATCATACCGTCCCTCTGCTTAAAAGTTCCCCCTATTTTCAGTGAGAATGTATACATACTAGCACTTATATAAGTTTCTTCACACTCTATCTCCAACCCACATTTTCACTTTCACTTCCTACTCCTTCCTCTGATAAGCTTTAAGCAGCAGTCACGCCAGTTTGCCACTACACTTTCACGAATTCATCCTGTATTCTCACTACTTCATGCTTTCACAGGTCCTGGAAGCTCCTACAGGAATGCTCATCTCATCCCTTCCCTACCCTGTATTTTCTCACATGGTGAGTCACTCATTCTACAGACTTCATCCCAGAAGTTACCTTTTCTTGAAGCCTTCTCAGTCTCTCTGCCCCCCACCCCACCCCCAAACAGAGACCCCCAGTCTATAACATCAGCCACATTTGATTATAATGGTTTCCATAAGGAAAGTCTCTCATGAGGTGGACCTCATGTCGCCCACCTTTGACCTCAAGGCCTAGGCAATACATTTGGCATGGTATTCTCAGTGCTTCCACTCTGCTTCTCACCACAACCCTTCTGGTCCTTTCAACACCCTCCCACACACCACCACCACCACCACCACCTTCTACCTCCATTAGAATCTTCTTTCTCAGATGACCTGTGCCTGTTCACTTAGCTGAGGTTCAGTCGGGAATGACCTGCAGCAGGGGTCAGCAGAATTAGGAAAGAATTGCCACCTTGAACCTTTGCCGCAGCCAGAATCATGGAAGTTAACCCAACTGGTGATTATCTCCTCCCTCCTTTTATGTAAACTATATTTCCTTGTGTCACTGTTTTATCCTGCTGATTCAAGATGAAGCAGCTGCAGCCATCAAGGGGCAAGGGAAAATGTTTTTTCTTAATAATTCTAGTGTCCCTGTTGCTTTCTCTCTGAATAATCAAAAAGTTACAGATTCCAACAGGGCACACGAGAGTGTCATCTCTCCCTCCACCCAGGCCTCAAGTCCATAGGCTAGGGTCCCCCTAAGCTGGCTGATGTGTTTAAGTCTCCTGGGAGCCCTAAGAATCCATGAAATTCTTCCTAAAGTAGATGGATATACCATCAGGAACTCGGGTCAAATAAGTAAATAAATGAGTCACTTAGAACCCAAATTTAAAAATGGGTGAAATTACAAAATGAAATAGATTTTCGCAAAGAAATCCATGTAAATGGATTTTCATGTAAAATTGGAGTTTATGTAAATTGGAGTTAAATGGTAAGTTTAAAATGGCACCCCTGGCCACTGAATACCAAATCAGTATC
This sequence comes from Myrmecophaga tridactyla, assembly GCA_004026745.1. Classification (NCBI taxonomy): domain Eukaryota; kingdom Metazoa; phylum Chordata; class Mammalia; order Pilosa; family Myrmecophagidae; genus Myrmecophaga; species Myrmecophaga tridactyla. The sequence goes on from PVIY010005838.1 coordinate 53,614, forward strand.
AAAGGCTACATTTACAGATTGTTTTCCAAAGACATTTTCAAAGAACTCTCTTTTTTTTTTAATAAAATTTTGCAAATAACTCGATTTGTAAAGCATCTGAATTTTTCTGCAATTGTTTGTTTATTTTACATATATCATATTTCTTCTCCTAGCTGAAACTCTTTCTTGTTTTTTAAAACACATAGGGCCAATGATGGGAGGCGGGAGGGGGTATATAATGGTACAAATTACTAAAGACCACAGTTCATAGTTGGGGCCAAACTATGACATATATTAGTAGATACCGTGCTTGCTGAGAGGCACGCTATCCTAATAACACCTAATATGATTCTACACCCAAAGTAGAAATTTAATGAATTTTAGAAGTTTGCATTGTTATACGCTTTAATTTTCCTAAGAAATATCTATTAGACATTGTAAATAATTATACCAATTTCGAGAATAACTAACGTATGAATAAGAACCAAAATCAGAAAGAGGGCAGGCCATGGTGGCTCAGCAGGTAGACTTCTTGCCTGCCATGCCAGAGACCCAGGTTTGATTCCCAGTGCCTGTCCTTGCAAAAAAAAAAATCAGAAAGATACAATTTTGCTTCACTAGGTTTTAGATCTGATCATTTGATAGCTATGATGTAAAAAGTTTCCTTTTTCTTCTCCAAACTGATATTTGCATCAGAGTTAGCAACCGATAACAGAGAAGTTATGAAAATTCTGGCTAAAATTAAAATGCCAAAACAGAATCTTCTAGGTAATGAGAAACTGATTGCCTCTATTACTAGAGAGGAAATGAAAACAGCAATGGAAAAATTTGCAAGTAGCAGCCTCCTGCAGTGATGAGTACCAATTGGAATAGGATAAAGCTTTTGAGGGAGAATCAAAAGATCAGTTATGCAGGATTTATGAGGACAGTCTACCTATGAGACCCACCAAAGTCCCAATGCAAGGGCCTTTGTTCTTGTAATCTGTCAAAAGTACCAACATTTGTCCTGTTTGCTTAATTATTTGCACTGAGAAAAGCCTTCTAGGTAGGAATTAGATAAAATAATTTAGGATGAGATCCGTCGTGGTTTCTTGCATGGCTGCACTTATAATATGTGCAAAATTTCTCATTTACAAGTGTCAGCAAATGGATTTAAGCCTCCCTTCTCTAGTATTTATATATCTGCACAGGAAGTATTTATCATTTAGAAGGGAAATATTTACAAAGTCTCTTAAACAAATTTTGTTTTCAAAAACTTTAGTAAATAAAACGTAAGGCATGAATCCCTTGGTGAGCACCTCAGTCACCTACACAAGTGCTTCTTTCTTCCTCGGGAGAAACATATGGTACATAGCTGCCTTTTCATCTGTTGACAAAAGAAATTCATGTTCAATTCAATACCAAAGCGATTCAAGGTAAAAGTTAAAAGTCAACCATTCTCTGCAACTGTGTACCTCATAATACATTCATGTGTTCATTCTACTTTTTGAATTACTTTAAAAACTTGACTCATCAGAACACACCAGAATCCACAGGTAAACACTCAAAAAAAAGAAAGACAAAGATATAAAGTAACTCCCTTATCAGCATTTAGAAAGTCTGATAAAGAATAAAATCCAAATCCCTTCAGTCAAAGTAATTTCTTTTGACAGATAGCATCCAAACATTTCTAGAAAACTACAGTTGATTATTTATTTACGCTTTCTGGTTTTTCTCAAAGTACAGCCCACACTGCCTGTGCATGAAGGAAAAGGGCATATTCTGTAGCATTTAAATGCTTTCGAAATCATCCCTTGAGATGACACAAATACATACCCACGTAAGCAAAAACCTGAGAAAAACTGTTATGATGGCATCCTATTTTCTACCCATTTCTCAGATCATTTTGTTACTGCTTCAGCCTGAAAACTCCTTGAAGGAGATGCACTATTCAGAGTGCTGCAAAATTTTCCAGACTTGTAGATTATTTGACCCAAAATAATTATATATATATATCCCTTTTCTTGTTTTTTTTTTTAAATTAAGAAATTTTACTTCCCAATGAAGTAAAAGGTAATTTATATCATAGTAGAGTCAGGAATGAATAGGGCTGTTTGTACTTTGGTGTACTTGCTCTAAGAATTTTAAAAAACATTAACAACTTTGTTATAATACATACTTGGCTAATAAACAGATTTCTTGACATTTTCCTATCCTCAGTTTGCATGTGAAATTAGTACCTTTAGTTTTCAAATATCAAAACCAGGCATAAAAATTATTGCAGGTTTTTTATGAGTATATATCTTGTTATTTTACTTTGCCAAAACTACTAAAGATTACCAGAGAAGTCATAACAAGAAACAAATTGATGAGGAGGCTACTAGCTATTTAGTATTTCCAGCCCATATGGAAGGATCAATGTTTATATTAATAAGGATATGATAGGTATATTTAGTATAAAATTAATATTCTCAATGGAATGTTTTGAGGCTTTGTTGTTGTTTTTCTTTTTGTTTTTAACATTTTGTTGGACTTTCAGTAACTACCAATGACTTTCAAAATTAAGCACAGTCAGATCTTTCTAGTGAAATATCTGGATTTTGTAGACTCTGTCCCCAAACAATTTGCTATATTATTAGAGCTATTCCCCTGACCCATGATGAGCTGACCATTAAGGAAGTGGTTGTTAACCACATAATGGTAATAAAGCCTTTGTTTAAAGGGTGGTCAGTTTTTTAACAAATTATATATAGTTACAGAAGGTGAGACCTGGGCTCCACACTTACTACCCAGAATTATTGGGCTTCACAGCCAATGAAGCCAGACCCCAAAGCCTAGATTCAGGCAAAAGGGCTCAAATTAGGCTGAAAGAAGCCACAAGAAGGCCATGAGCAAGTGGGAAGTTGTTTTGGGGAGGAACAGGAGGAAAGTCACTACATAGCACTTGTACCTAACTCTGCCAGAAAGTAGAAAAAGTCAGAAGAGAAGACAGTTCAGTAGCAAGGTGATTGTCTTGCAAAAAGAAGTAAAAAAGGCATTCCAGTAAGAGGGAAATGAGTAGGAGTTCAATGGCTCAGAAATGTGAGCAAGCCCATACAGTTAAGGGACTGTTTTCATCTGTCAAATAGGAATAATCAGTTTCTATCTTACAGAGTGATTGTGATAATTTAATGAGTTAAATATTTGTAAGGTGTTTTGCATGGGATCTGGCAAAGAGTAAGCACTACTTAAGTCTTGGTAAATAAAATAGTGGTTGGAACAATTAGAGCATCAGCTCTTTAACCAAGAAAACCTCCTCTGGATTCTAGGTTTGCAAGGAGCCATTTAAAAAAAGAAAAAGAGACATGAAAAGGACCATTGAGGTCTCTGACTCTAGAATCTTAATCCAATAACTTGCTCTAAGGAAGAATTCCAGTCCTGACCCCAACATTAATTGAACTGGGGTTCAACTATGCTAGAAGGTTTGGGGCTCATTCTAAAGGTTGTTAACACTGGGTTCTACCTGCAAACATCGAATGAGTCTCTTGGTTTGCTTTGGTAGACAATTGAGAGCAAAAGCAGCAGATGGATGAGTCCCAAGTAAAGCTAAGAGAAAAGATTGTATTTTCCCTCAGGGCTCTCTGATCAGCCTATGCCTCTCTGGAAAGCAATCATTCCTTTTTATAGGTTCTTCAGAAAGAAATAGAAGGTTATTAAAAATATTTTTTTAATTCACATAGCCCAGATATTTCTAGGTAACTGCGTCATAATTATTGAGTTAGGTGTCCAGATTGCATGTAAAATAAATTGTTGTGTATATATATATATATGTATATATATACACAACAATTTATATATTCATATATATATGAACAAATGAAAAATGAACTACAATATTCCTTATAATTGCAGCTATGATCACCTAAATAGATCATTAAAAATTTCCCAGGAACACATTGGTTGTACTTTGTCTTCAAGCCTGCATGGCACAGTGAAAACCAAACCTCATTCGTACAAATAGAAATTAAGGATCATGCTGGACAATGTGCTCATTAAGGTTTTTTGTATTTTTATTGTAGACTGCTGACTTCTACCCCAAATAATGAAAAAGAGAATTATATCAATTTATCATAATGAAATATATACGTATAGAAATGTGCATAATACAAAATTCTGACTTTTAAATTCAGTCAACTAATCAATCATTTGTCCAGTCCATAGTATATTAAAAATTAATTATTATAGGGAGGGCAAGGGTAGTTCAGTAGTAGAATTCTCACCTGCCATGTGGGAGACCCGGGTCCGATTTTCAGTCCACGCATTTCCCAAAAAACAAACAAACAAGCAAAAACCAAACAAACAAACAAAAAATCCAACAAATGGTGCTGCAATAATGGGATACTCACACGGAAAAAGAATGAAATGTGACCACGCCATACAGCATACAAAAAAAATTAATTTCTGTAGTTAACATTCTCTTTCAAATGTTTACAACTTAGACACTGAGCACTTCCCTAAAATGCAAATAAATGAATTTTATTGCTCAGTGTATATAACACAGCACACTCACCATCACCCCACCCAAATAGAACTTTACCTATAAAATAAGCAAGGTGAGAAAACAAGGATAAATTATAACTTGTATGTAATTTGTGCCAGATGGAACCATGAGACTCTTTTTCCTTCATATGCAATTTCTTTTAAAAAAATTTAACGCATCCTAGAATACTTCATTTAATTAATAATACATTTTCTTTTGAAGAAAATGAAAAAAAAAGAATGCTTTCTAAAGAAGACTAACAGAAGACTTCTGATGTCACAAATTATGTTACCTTTCAATACAACTGTGCTCCCTAGTGAGAAATTCTGAAGAGCTTAGTTTAAAAGTTTTTAAAAGTTTGTATCATGTAAGCTTCACTGCATATGCCAAATGATCCATTAAGGATGTTCCATTATAGTTTAAAGAGTTGTAAATAAAACACACAGGCTACTGTGGCCTAAAATGCTAAGAAAATACATAGCTAGATTTCCATCTGCTGTAACTCTGCAGGATAATATCCACAGAGCTTTTGATGCATTAAGGCAAACATATTTACAATGCCTTCTGTACCTTCTTCAGACTTCTGGATGATCCTGACCCTACTAGACCAAAGCCATATGCCTTAACGTTTTGAAAAGTTAGTCGATTTCTGTTGATTCATATATGAGATCCGAACATACAGAGTGTAAATTGCAAACATACCTTGAGACTAAGTTAGATGTTTGTGTTTTCCTAAGAAATTTCTACCCCCACACCAACCCACTTTTCCTGACGCACACCCACGAGGGCCTCTACGTCTTTCATTCTTCTCAAGCTAGCAGCTTCAAGTTTAAAGTAAGGGTCATTCCGATTTTTATCCTAATTATTTTGCTCTCATCTGTGCCATCGACAGATTGTCAAGTGTCCTAGAAACACTTGTAGCCAACATTACATAAGCAAATGTCTGCGTACTAGGAAAGAAAACTGATAGCTGCAAGTCCCTAAGAACGTCCTGGACTCAAGGCTTTGAGAGTGCCCTGAGGATGTTCTGTCACATGAGCCCCTAAAGTCTGTTCAGAGTCAAAGGGGCAAAAATATCCCCCGTGGATCTTGAGCAAATGCCACATTGAGAGAGAGCGACATTGGATACTCAGGAAGGCAAAGCAGAAGTTGTATGCCTTAAAAGTACTTATTTCTTGGAAGAAGTTTAGACAACTTAGTTCTGGAAAGTACACTTGTTCTATATCGGTCCTTTATATTTTGTTTCTTTCCACTCATTTACTCTCAATTAAATGACCAAACTCAGGAAATATGGGAAAAAAGAAAAGAACTCGACTTGTTTAAGGGGGGTCAAGCATGATTCGAGAAGGCTGAATGGAAAAAGTAGAATCGGAGCATTTACCTTTAAATTTTTGCATAAGTGGAAAGGAGTGAAAGGAAAGCATTCTAAGTGGTGACAGTGGGCTGAATAAAATCATAAAGACTGGAATCACTGTGGCTTGTTCAAGGAACAATGAGTATACTGCTTTATTGGGTCAAATATTTATGTTGGGGATAGGTTGGGTCCAAATTTCTAAAGATCCTTGAATTTCAGCTTATAGTGTTTAGAAATAATCACACAGGCAATGGCAATTCATTAAAGACTTTTGAGTATAATGAAAACCACATTTCAGGAAGATTTAGCTGATGATGATATGCAGAATAGATATGAATGGAGAGTATGACTTGTAGGAAAATGGAAAATATCAATATACTCCATATGGTGAGTATGGAGTCTCAGAGTATACCATGGGTCTCAGAGCCAGAAACCTCAGCAATGAGAAGAATGAGAAACTGCCCTCAAACAATCTCATCCTCTTCCCCCACCCTAGGGCAAATCTAACCACATTGCTGGGAACAGGTACCCCCGAGAGAATCTAAAATCCTACAGGAAGATATGGCTTCTGTGCTCCTCCTCTCTTATTCACTTACTGAAGACTCATAGCTACATAAGGAAAAGCCTTTCTTTTTAAGGGAACTGGATTCTCTTTACATATGGGCCTTTTTAGACCAGTAAATCTTCTCCAGGGCTGGGGCCAACTAAATATATCTGAATTGCCCTGGAAAAAAAAGCCTCAGTCTACAGAGACTTCTTATCAAAGCTACCAATCTTTCTGAGCATTTTTCATACCATGTCAGATCTACTGAAGTTTGCACCTACCTGCCTGTTAGGTTTTAGGTCAAGAATCTGGCCTAATGCCAGATCATACTTGCCAATCTCCTTCCAAGCATAGCTCACCCAGCCCTCTTTCCAACTGGACCTGTCTACACGGTGCTGACCTCAGCTTGCTTGATCTTAGCTGTGTGTCTAGCCCTGCTTGTCTCCAGCAGTCACAACAACCTTGACCCACTTTCCTATAGGACTGTTGTCACCTAAGAAAATTTGAGAGGGATTACAGCAATCTAGCCACAAGGTAGTGAGGGTCTGAAAAACAATGAGATCAGTGGAAAGAAAAAGGGGTTAAATAAAACATGCCAAATGTCTCCTGTGTATATAGCACAGAAGAAGGGCTAATGGTCATTTCACTCCAGAGGCCAACACAAATGTGTGGATCATTTTCATGGCAGCCTGGGATAGGTCAGAAATACATCAAGAGAATTAACTCTTAAAATGCCTTTATGGGGAGGGCCACAGTGCTCAGTGGCAGAGTTCTTGCCAGCCATGTCGGAGACCCGGGTTCAATTTCTGGTGCCTGCCCATGCAAAAAAAAAGAAAAGAAAAGAAAATGACTTTATGGCATCTATCAATAGGTAAAAAGGCCCAGAAAGAGACCTTTTCCTTGCCTTTCTTCTTTGAAAATTATTTAAATTAGAACATTCAAGAGAAACTCAGAATGCTGGATCTCAAGAATTCCTCATGTAAATGCCCAAATCCAGGTTAGTCTCATTTATTTCCTATAATTTTGACATTTTTGTATCATAATCTGCCTTATAAAGTATTTGCATTCTAAACAAAAGTGACAGAAAAAAATAACATAGGTCCTGAGGGACTTTATTATATTCAACTATCTATATAAATTACTACAACATAAAAATAAGATCTGTATATGTAGGTCCCACCCACAATCCTTAAAATATAGATCTGTCTAGCAGTGGTACTAAGGGATGTTTAATGGGATGTCTGAGTTGTTGTTTTTTTCTAAACATTTTTAAACATCCTTTATGTACCAAGGACTTTACTAAAGTTAAAGGGTATTGAGAGTTTTTTTTAAAGTTCCACAATAGAACAATACAATGCAATTTCTTGTGATAAGGCAATAAAAAACTGAATGCAATGGAAACACAACGGAAAGCTACTTAATTCAGAAAATGAAATCTAGGAAGTGACTTCTGGGCTGTGACTTTGAGGATGAGTAGGAATTAACCAGGCAAACAAATGTTAACCTGAGGGGGAAACAGCTGCAGGTGCAATGGCGCAGCACTGTGAGTGGTCAAGGAACACGTAGGGAACTGTAAATCATTGTGATTAAGATGAGGATACAGAGTTCAGAGAGGGAAGTTATAAGAGGGAGGATGGAGACCAAGGCAGGGAAGGCCCAGACTCTGTGAGCTCTGTGAAGGATGTTATGCAGAAAGCAAAGGGAAGCCATTAAGGAATTTGTACAAAAAAAAAAAGTCACATCACCGTATTTGCAGTTCACAGACCTCACACTGGTGTCAGAACTGAGGATGAGTGGGTTGGGGCTGGAGGCAGGAAACTAGGAAGGAGACTGTGGAATATCTCAGAAAAGAAAGGACGAAGTCTTCAAGTAGGATGGTGGGAGATGGAATACCAAAGGGAAGGTATACAAGGGATGGGAAACAGGTGGATTCAGCAGGGCCAGCCCTTGATTGTGTGGAAAGACAATCAAAAGCATTCATACTTTTTGGATTGTTACAAAAGGCAAACAGTGAAGCAATTTTCCAAGATAAGGAGCATGTGAGAGGAGAAAGTGAATTTTAATTTTGTCTGTGAATTATCCAAGCAAGAGCTTCCCGGTTTTTCTTAATGTTCAACCTCAGGGGATTCCATTCAAACATCCTGGTATCTCAGGCCAAATTTCTGAAGTTAACATTGACAAATACACCTCAAACTTTAATATGTTAGAATATTTCCTTAAATATCAAATTTTGAGTTAATGAGCTATGTAAGTATATTACCCATTCGTGAAAACTGTTTCCCCTTATTCTGGAGAGTGTTCCTTATCATATACTTTTGGAAATTTCTGAGAATTTCACTTTAAATTTCTCAACCCAGAGAAAAAAATGTATTTATCTTATTGTTTTCCTATTTTTGAACTATTTCTTACCTAAGATACTTATTTTTTAATAGCCTTTATTACAAAACTTTGTCCAGAACTTTTTGCAGGGTCGAAATGTTATCCTTTAGTACCTCAAAATTTGAATATTCCCTCAAAATATCTAATAAATTAGTCCGCTATGATGTTTCTCAATCTATCCAGAAAGCACTCCTACCACAGATCTTACACAACACAACAAAAAATAATTTAAATTTATAGTATGTACAGTGAATCAATAGTAGTTCTTTTATAGGAGAAAGGCTTACATAAAACAAAGCAACATTTTGGTCTAAACGGAGCATATGCACTGTTATGCAAAATCCTTCCAAATTATAGTATATAATCCATCGTAATATACTCCTATAGAAGCACTTTCAAAACATTCTTAATTCTTAAGGTTAAGGCCGTATTTGACCAGAATTAGTAAAGCACCATTCACCATAAAGCTCTGATGCAAGCCTGAGGAGAGTTTCCATGACAAGCCTCGTCGCCATCTCTATCGGTACCCCCTTCACTCTGGCCTACTGCCACAGCAGCTCCCTGCTTCTACCATTATTCACTTCCTCATCTATTCTCAACACGGCAGCCAGAGCAATCCTTCTAAATCTCCAGAGTTATATCTTTCCTCCAGTGGCTCCATGTTTCACTCAGAAAAAAAAGCCCAAGTCCTCAAAATGGCCTACAAGATCGGACCCTACCCTCATCTCTCCAAAATGTTCCCTTCTCCTCTCTCTTACTCACTCCACCCTAATCTTACCAGGCTGCCTGATGTTCCTTCAGCATTCCCATAACCACTCTTCCCTAGAGCCTTTGCACTGACATTCCCTCTGCCCAGAATGTTCTCCCTTCAAGATATCTTCATGGCTCACTCACTCTGAATCTTCACTCTGTTGTCACCTTCTCAGTGGAGTCTGCCCTAACCAATTTAAAATGGAAATAAACCAATCTCAACCAGAACTCTCAAACTCTCTGACTCTACTCTTTTTTTTTTTCATAAAACTTGGCACTTTTAACGAGAACAATTTATTTATTTATTGTAGTTACTCCTAATTGTTGCTCTCCTCACATTAGAATGCAAACTCAGTGAGGACAGGGATTTTTCTTTTCTGTTTTGCTCTTTAGCTTTAGTACCTAGAACAGTGCCTGGCACCTAAAATGCACTCAATAAATATTTGTGGGATGAATATAAGTGAGCGGTAAATTAATTCTTTATTGCCAACAATAGTTTTCTATACTCAGGTCTTAATCTGAAAAGAAAAAAACTAAAGCCAGAAGAAGAGCTTCTGGACACTATTTTTCAAGACTGTTAACTGAGAGAGCAAATTGGGGTTCCCCATTCAATAACAGGACCAAATTTCTATTATACCAATATATATTTCATTCATTCTTCTTTGCATTCATTCATTCATTCTAAGCAGGTTTATTGAGATATATTTGCATATCATACAATTCATTCAATCATTTCTCATGCATGCGTTCTCAGAAATCTTTTAGTGAAATTCTTCTAAGTGTTAAATATTTTACTGCTATTATCTACTCACACAACATTTGAGAAATAAAAGATGTGTGAATTTCCTTTTGTGCTAGGCACTGTACTAGGTGCAAAGGGGATTTTTTTTAAAAAAATAATTTTATTGAGATACATTTATACACATATAATCCATCCAAAGCATACAATCAATGCTTCACAGTATCATCACATGGTTGCGCATTAGTTACCATGTGAATATTTACATTACTTCAGAAAAAGAAATACAAATTAAAAAGAAAAGTCCAAACATCCCATACCCCTTATCCTACCTCCCTTACAAACCTCGAGTATTGCATTCTACCCAATTTAAAGACATACAATAAAAGTAAGTTAACTAAGACAGTGTAGTACTATCAGAGATAGATATATAGATCATTGGAACATAATAAAACCTCCAGAAGTAGATCCATACAAACACAGGCAATCAATTTTTTTTTTTTAGCTATAGAGCTATGCAAACATTATCAAAAATCAGGGCTACTGGATTACAGCTCAACAATTTCTAGTATTTCTTACTAGCTATTCGAGTGCACTCAAAACTAAAAAGAAAAAAATTGATATAATGAATAGGTAGGCATAATCATTTGTTAAATCCAAATTTCTCCATTATACCTCCTGCCTCTCATCTAATCATTCTCTCAATTTTCAGGGATATCTGGGCAATTACCACCTTAACTTCTTCATGCTGGAAAGGGGTGATAATCTTATGGGATAGAAGTATGAAACTGGTTAATGTTCTTGGAGAGACTGGTACCTTTGGGCTTCGGGGCTTATCTGGCATAGGAACAATCTGGAGGTGTTAAATTTCTGAAAAAATAAACTTACTAGGTAAAACATTTATAGAGTCTTAGATAGAGCCCAGGGCATTCCCTAGGGTTTTCAGGAATACTGTTGGATGGGGCTTGGCATACTAAAGCAATTTGCAATATCTGGCTGAATTTTGTGTAAGAGTAACCTCCAGAATGACCTCTCAATTCTATTTGAAATCTCTTAGTCACTGAAATTTTATTTTGCTCTATTTATTTTTTCCCCTTTCAGTCAAGGAGGCATTCTCAGTCCCACAATGCCAGGGCCAGGCTCATACTCTGGAAGTCATGTCCCATGTAGAGGCAAGAGTAGAGATTTCATTTGCAGGGTTGGCTTAGAGAGAGAGGTCACATCTGAGCAACAAAAGAGGTTCTCCTGGAGTGACTCTTAGGCATAATTATAAGTAGGCTTAGCTTTACCATTGCAGAGATAAGTTTTGTAAAGGCAAGCCTCAAGTTCGAGAGCTTGGCTTATTAAATTTGGAGTCCCTAATGCTTGAGAGAATATCAAGAATACTAATATTTGCAAATATTTTTTTATTTTCTCTGGAATGTGTCAGGGTATTACCTTAGCCTGTATAAAATAACAATCTCATTCTATATTCTAGGTTCCACATAATTAGGTTGTTTAGATAAACTGACCAAACAAGTTAAATTTGATAGTGTGCTATGAGAAAATTTAAATTTTGGACAAAATAAACATCTCTTCCTTTGGCCTCAGTTCTAGTTTGCTAGCTGCTGTAATACAATATACCAGAAACAGAATGGCTTTTAAAGAGGGAAATTAATAAGTTGCTAGTTTACAGTTCTAAGGCTAAGAAGATGTCCCAATTAAAAAAAAAGTCTATAGAAATGTCCAATCTAAGGCATCTAGGGAAAGATACCTTGATTCAATAAGGCCGATGAAGTTCAGAGTTTCTCTCTTATCTGGAAAGGCACATGGTGAACATGGTCAGGGTTCCTCTCTCATCTGGAAGGGCACATGGTGAACATGGCATAATCTGCTAGTTTTTTCTCCTGGCTTCCTATTTCATAAGCTTCCCAGGAGGCATTTTCCTTCTTCATCTCCCAAGGTAGCTGGCTGGTAGACTCTGTTTCTTGTGGCTATGTCGTTCTGCTCTGTTCTCTCTGAATCTCCTCTTTTCTTCAATATGTTTCCTCTTTTTATAGTATTCCAGTAAACTAATCAAGACCCCACCCAAATGGGTGGAGACACGCCTCCACTTAATCCAGCTCAACAATCACTCTTGATTAAATCACATCTCTGGGGAGATGATCTAATTACAGTTTCAAACATACAATACTGAATAGGTATTAGAAGAAGTGGCTGTCTTTATAAAATGTGTTTAGGATTGAAACATGGCCTTTCGAAGGTACATACATCATTTCAAACCAGCACAGTCTCACACAGAAGTTGAAGTTTTAAAATACAGACAATGTCATTCTTTACCCTGTATTCAATTTACCTTAATCCTAACCAGATCCATTTCATTCATATCTCTAATTGAAATCTGATCTCTTTTTCAGCTTCTTTGACATTTGCTGTATGGAGTAATGCTGAATTTCATAGCTGCAAAAGTAACTATGAGCCTCAGGTGTCACACAGATACCCAAATTTCCAGGTAACTACCAGATTATACACCAAAAGCACGGCATCTCAGAATTTAGAAATAACAGTTAAAACTCAGGAATAGACGTGACTACTATAAGAATTTACAATTTAGGAACATTTACAATGAGCATTCTGTACTCCTTAATCATCAATGGCCCAACCTCCGCCTATTTTCTATCCCCTGATAACCTATGTTTTTTAATTCAATTCTCAGAGTTTGCTTATCACAGTTAGTTCTATCAGTGAGACCACACAATATTTGTCCTTTTGTCTCTGGCCTATTTCACTCAATACAATGTCCTCAAGGATCATTCATCTTGTTGCATGCCACACAACTCCATTCTTTCCAGCAGCAGCTCAATATTCTGTTGTATGCATGCACCACAGTTTACCCTTCGGTTTATCAGTTGATGTACCTACCCCTAAGCCAGCTCCGTCCATTGCAAATCATGAATAATACCACCATAAACACCAGTGTGCAAATGTCTGTGTCCCTTCTTTCAGTGCTTCCAGGTATATACCCGATAATAGGGTTGAAAGATCATATGGCCACCTTATACTAAACCTCCTATGGAACAACCACACTGCCCTCCAAACGAGCTACATCTACTTCCATACGAACAGTGAACAGGTATATACCTCTCTCTTCACATCTTCTCCAACACTTGCATCATTTGTTCACACACCATACAATCCATCCTAAGTGTACATCAATGGCTTCCACTATAATTACATAGTTATGCATTCACCACTACAATCTATATGAGAATACTTCTATTTCTTCTACAAAGAAAAAAGGAGAGGAATAGAAAAAGAAAGAGAAACAAGAATCCAAGACCCCTCCCTTATAGTCTCCTCTTGTTGACATTTAGCTTTGCTATATTGCCTTTGTTAAAATTAAGGAAAGATCACTACAATGTTACTGTTAACCATAGACCCTAGTTTGCATTAACTGTATTTTTCCATATACCATCCCAGTTTTAACACCTTGCAATGGTGACATTCAACTGTTCTCCCTCATGTAAAACCACTCTTATATTTGTACATCAAATCACCATCATTGTGCACTCTAGGTTTCATTAAGTTATACAGTCCTAATTTTTATCCCGTCTTTCCTTCTGGTATCACACATACCCCAATTGGAAATTCCAATGGGACTTCCTCTTTTAATCATACTCTCACTCAAAAGTTTAAAGAATTGCAACCAATTCTGTTGAATGTTCTATACTCCTTCAGCATCAAATGCCCAATTTCCACCCTTTTTCTGTCTCCTGATAACCTGTGTTTTCAATTTTAACTCTCAGAGTTTACTCATTATAGTTATTTCATATTAGTGAGTCTGTACAGTATTTATCCTTTTGTTTATGACTTATTTCACTCAACATCAGGTCCTCAAAATTCATCCACACTTTTGCATGTGTCATGACCTTATTCTGTCTTACAGCTGTACAATATTCCTTCATAAGTATATGCCAGTTTGTTCATCCACTCTCCATTGATGACATTTGGGCAATGGGTATATTTTTAAGGTAAAGAGATGTGGCTCTCTTCTTCAGGGATTCTACTAGCTATGTAGGAAGACTAAAAAGTTATTGTATCAGATTTGGGAGAGGTTAGAGCCACTGTCAAGAGAAGGGACTTTTGAGCTCAGTCTTCAGGATGAGACTAAGTTTAATAAGTGGAATATGAGGGGAGAGAATTTCAAACAGAGGGAAGTGAATGAGTTGAGACCTAGAGGCGTAAAGGTGCGAAAGTAATTCAAGATTTTCTCAGTCATCTATGTTAATTCTAATAAAGAAAACTACTTTTGAAAAGTATATAGAAAGGAGAAAATGACTGGAACATTATAAATACATGTTTTGGGAGGGGGGTACATAGTCTGGGAATCGAATCCGGGTCTCCCGCATGGAAGGTGGGCATTCTAACCACTGAACTACCCACGCACCCCCATTATAAATACTTCTTATCCCTTAAAAGCTGAATTTATACAAACTGTTTCATTCTTGAGATATCAAAAATAGTATAGAATATTAGGAGCATTTTCCAGTGGTTTGACTATTGAGAAACTTAGTACCTAAATATCATTTGGTCCTGAATGAAAAGGATAGAACGTTGGAAACTTCTCCTACTTCTATTAGTTTGTCAAGTCATATGTAATTCTTTAACTACTTCGTGGTCTCTTCAGGGAAAAAAACAAGGTGGAAACACAAAGGCAGTGTGGAAATGCAAAAGAGAAATCAAACTATTGTTTGAAATATTTTTTTCCTTCTAATATTCCCTTCTCTCTCTCTGCAGTAGTTCTTAATTTTGCAAGGTCCTTTTGGGAATTTGATGAAAACTGTAGAACCTCTCTCCAGAAAATTGCAGATATGCACTGTTGGCCAGGGTTCAGTCCAAAGAAGAGACTCCACCTGGGAATTGCAGTTTATTTTTCAATCCATTGCAGTAAGGAAAGGCACACAGGAAGGATGAAAGGAGAGAAGAAAGCATAGAAAAAGGGTAAATAGAAGGCATGCATAAAAATGTCTGCCCCCATGTAAACCTATCCAGGAGCTCCAGGCTCACAATTTCTCCACCAAAATTCAGACTTTAAAACAGAAGGCCAAAGGTAAGATGGGAAACAAAGCACTCTAAGTTAAGCACCAGAGAAAAAGAGAATGTAGCTATTCTTTTCATTCCAACCTTTCCAGTTTATGAGCCTGCCTGCAAGGCTGAATCTGTAAAACCAACAAGTGATATGGGAATCAGAAGACTTATTTGTATGATTTGATCTTCAATTTCTTCATCTGCAAAATGGGGATCATAATCAATTCTCTTCTATCTACCTCATGGGACTGCTGTGAAACTCGCAGCAGATAACGGATTTAGTTTCCTGGCTGCTAAGGCAAATACCACGCAATGGGTTGATTTAAACAATGGGAAATTATTCACTCATGGTATTGAGACTTGGAGAAGTCCAAAATCAAGGTGTCATCAAAACAATGCTTTCTCCCAGAAGACTGCAGTATCCTGGGGCCAGCTGCTAATCGCTGGTCCTTGCCTTCTCTGTCACATGGCACTGCACATGACAGCCTCTCTTGGCTTCTCGCTTCTCGTCCAGGTTCCATTGACATTCAGCGTCTGGCTGCTTCCTCTGGTTTTTATTCTCTCTGTGACCTTTCCTATAAGGTCTTCAGTAATAGGATTAAGACCCATCCTGATTCACCTGGGCCACACCTTAACTGAAGCAAACTCCTTAAAACGTCATATTGACATGAGGTCACCACCATAGGAATGTATTAAGTTTAAGGACATGTTTTTCTGGGGTACATAGCTCTAAGCCACCACAATAACATATTCAGAAGAGTTTGTAAGCTCTGAACTGCTTACAAAGAATACTTATTTTTATCCTGAGTCATGGGAGAGATCAACTTCAAGGAATCAATAGCTACTTCTATAACTCATTTGAAAGATCTAATCAAGTGATAGCAAATAGTTCATAATAAAATCAGTGCTTCAACATAAGACCCCACAAATATCACCTAATAAAGCAAGTAACATTTCCACTAACAGATGTCTATTAAACACAGATGAATCAGCACATTATTATTGAATAAATATATACGGAATGTCAAATGTCCTAGAAGATTACAAAGGAAATAAGCCCAAGGAACTGAAATTCAGCTTTTCCTAGAAAAATGCACTTTAAACTGAAAAAATATCTATCCAACCTAAGCTCATCATTCTCCCCTCTCCCAAGACCTTTTTCCTGATTCTTTTGTGTTCTCACCATTCATAGCATTACTAACGTTACATAGCTGGCTTAAACAATTTTCAATTCTACTTCCCCCCACCCCCAACTCCCATATTCAGTAAGTAACAAATCCTACCACTTTAACCATGAGTTCTTTCCTTTCAATCCATGGATCCCATTTTAATTTAGTCCCTCTCATCTCTCACAGAAACAATTGCAGAATCTCACTAACTGCGTTCTTTAGTTATTGGGAACAGATTCTCCCCAAGTAAATTAGAACAAGCTTTGTAGTTGTATTGCTCAAATCCACTATAGTAATTACTGGTTTTTACTCTTTGTGATCTACCAATTACTGCCAGAGGTGTGCTAAAATCTCCCACTATGATAGCGGATTTGTCAATTTTGCCTTGCAATTTATGTCAACTTTTGCTCTTTAAATTTAAAATGTATTATTAAATAATCTCAAGTTTAGAATTGTTATATTGTTATATTTTCCTATTGAATTATTTCTTTTAGCAAAATGTAGAAATCCTCTCTTGCCTTAACAGTGGTGTTTGTCTTAAGGCTCTTATTACCTGATATTAATATAGTTGGACTAGCTTTCATTTGGCTAATTTTGACTGTTAAGTCTTTCTGTCCTTTAAGTTTCCGTCTTTTTGTGTCCTTATAGTTTAGCCATGTCTCTTGCAAATTGCATACAGCTGACTTTGCATTTTGATTCTTGCCTTTTTACCAGAAAGGATTTTTAATCTATTCTGATAATCTCTGGAAAGGAACTGGTAAATTTAATGCAATTTTATTTATTGTTCTTACTAATTCTATGCTTTCTTTTCACCTTTTTTCCTATTGGTTCTACTTTGCTGATTTCTATTAGTTTCATCAAGCTTTATTTATTCCCTTCCTTTCCTCTTTTTATTTTGAAGTTGTAAATTATATTTCTATTCTTTTAGTGTTCAGTGTGTTTGGACAAACTGTCCCCATTTCTGGGTACACAAAAATAGGACTGCTAGGTTGGGGAGTAATGTGTAGGCAAGATATGAAGGCAGAAGTGATGTGCTTCACTTCTGAGCCTGTTCATAAAGTTTCCTGTGAGATCCTTTGCTCTATCTTTAGCAGTGTGCACAGTTACACTGAGCTGAGATCTAAAGGGTAAGAGGGTAGCAAGCATTCAGAAAAAGAATGAAAGCATCCGAGGCAAATGGGACTGTTGATGCAAAGGCCCTTAGGGAGAAAGCTTTGTTCTTCAGAAAGAGCCTAGTGTCTGGAATGCAGTGAAACTAGGGGGAGGGTGGGCTGAGTAAAATAAGAGAGGTAGACTTGAGACAAATAATGCAGGGCTGAGTAAATCAGAGTAAGGATTCTGGAGCTTATTTTACAAGTCCTGGTAAACCTTTTCAGAGTTTTAAACAAGAAAATATCATCATTCAAGTTCCATTTTTAAAATATCACTCTGACTGATGAAGTGGAGAATGGTTTAAGGGGATGTAGTGAAAATGAAAAGCTGGACAGTTGCGTCCTTTCTGCCTGATTCCCAATCTACCCTGAACTGCCACCACCACACCACTGCCTCCAGAGGGTATCTGCAAAGAAAGTTCTGGTCTCGCAACGCCATCTGGTGGTCAGTATAGCAAACTGTTTGATTCCAAATCCTCTGAAAATCCCCAGAAGTCCTCTCAGAATATATCCAAAAGTCATTTTCTAACTTCTCAATCTCTAATCAATTTTTTCAAGTTACACTTTTACAAATATATATTACTTGATTTAGTTATTTTTCTTTTTGTTTGTTTGTTTTACTAATATTAGACTAATAGAATATTTTATTATTTTTCATTGTAAGTAAAATAAATGAACAAAAAAGTCTGGATAAAACCTTAAATGGATTAGGTTTTGAATCATATTAATGACTCTAACTCTTGACTATAATTAAGTTCCACGGAAAAAAATGAGTATCAAGATACATCTCCCGGGCCGGCCACGGTGGCTCAGCAGGCAAGAATGCTCACCTGCCATGCCAGAGGAATCCGGTTCGTTTCCCAGTGCCTGCCCATGTGAAAAAAAAAAAAAAAAAAAAAAAAGATACATCTCCCCCCCCCAAAAAAGATACATCTCCCCTTAAAAATCACTTACAAACACTTCTAGAAAATAAATTAGAGATAAATAAGATAATGTGTCCTGCTACTTTACTAAAGAGGTTGAAAGTCAATCTCTTATATATATTTTTAGTTCAGAATGTGCCCTCGATGTGTAATCGTAACATCTGGAACAGCTGGTATGTGCTGAGAGACTAAAAGAAGTTCAGGATTTTTTTTTTTTGCTTAAGAAAGTAGCAATTTGAAAGATAAGGTTTTGTTTCAAATGGGAATGCTATTTATAACTGGCAGTTGGCAATGTTAAAAGCTTGCTCTGGTTACTTTAGATGTATTTGAAAGGACTTGCCTTTTTCAAGAGTATAATGGCCAAATCAGAGAACTCCCAACTTTCTCTTGGCTAATACAAAGAAACTCATTTTATATTAATTTAAAAATATGACATGAGGGTCAGCAAACCCCTTTGTGAGGATTTTCCACTTGCAATAATGTGGCTAATTGCAATGATATTAGAAGACCTTCTCCACAATGATATTTTCTTGTCCATCAAATCTAAAGATCTTAAAAGCAGTGCTTACCCACTCAACATTATTCAGGAAACTTTGACACATTATAGCAAGTCGGGTAAAAATTTATTTCACTGGGCATAAAGATCTCCTGCGGCTTTGCTAGACAGAGTTGAAGCACTGAATTTTTACCCTATATATAATTAGATTGACTCTTACTTTGGGGATACATTTGGGTGCTCACACATCAAAGTAAGATATGGATAAGAAGTGGTGAAATTCCTTTCTGGGAAAATTAATTACAGTGTGATTTTCAGTAGCTGTTACTGGACTATAATGAGACAGGCCTGTTGAAAACCACTGGGCTCTTAGTAATGATCTTTCCAACCCGGCTTTATTGCTGTATTATCCCAAACTACCTGCTCTCATGGGCATACTCTACATGAAATGAGTGAGGGGTCTTAGCCCTCTTCTTAGCAGAGCCTTGTCACAGAATCTCTCACCACCATCGTCAGCAATTAGTACTAATTGGTACCCTGGGCAGCAGTCGAACAGAAAGGTCAGTGATGGAATGAGCAGGCAGAATGAATTACCCTTTCGCCTCCGGAAGGAACTTATTGGCTCTGTCTGCAGATGCTCTGTTCTTGCTGCCTCTGCTGGGCCGAGGAGGTGGATTAAGGAGGAATTTATTCTCTGAGGCTGTCAAACAAGAGTACTGAGGAAGGTCAGTTCACTGAGTGGGCAAAACAAAGCAGCTGAGTTATGACAACCAAACAGCCATAAATAGGTCTCCCAGTCTTCACCCTATATTACCTCACTCCACATTACCTCACCTCTTCCCAGCTCTCCCTTTCACCTTCAGTTTTTTCCTATAATAATATAAATTCAATTTTTAAAAAGTGCTAGGTTAGCATTTTCCTCTCCCTTGCTACAGAGCCCACGCTGCTTATGCTCATTACTGCGCAACCTAACTAACCCGGTGGCGGAGAAAAGATGTCGTTTATCTTGCTTTGCTCCTCTCTAAATTCGCTCTACCTACTTCCCAAAAGATGAGGGAGATAACATAAGAATAAGTAAGATAATACTTGTGCAAACCTTTATAAATTCTACTAAGTACTCTTGTGCTTGCAATTCTAATACCTTTACTATAGCTACTTTAAGCCAGGGCTTTGAAAAATCCATGAGAGCATTATCAGAGAACAATTAATAATCCTCTCCTTTGCTACAAGTAGCCACAAGATGACTTGGCATCACTCACAAGACAACAGAAGGCAAAGGAATGTTGGCAGCTTGCCACTTTATAAAACTTGCTCCTCCCATTCACTTAACTCAGATGTCAGCACTTTTCTGAAGTCTGAGCAGAGAGGAATAGGAAAGGCAGTGGGCATCTGATTAACGAAATCATAACAACTAGACTGTAGTATCAGGATATAAATCAGTGCTCCTCTGACTTCCCAAGTAAAGAATGAGAAGTTTGAAACAAAACAAAAACTATTCATTTTTCACCTTTGCATTATTTAGAAAATGCTCCTTCTCTGAGCTTTTAAGCATTCATTTGGGAGAAAAGAATCTAGAAATGGTTGACCTAGAAATAATTCAACCTTGCAGGGATGTCTGAGATTAGGCATTAGTCAAAGCCAAGAGGGACCCTTCAGGACCATTTATAACTAGATCAATATGTCAACTGGTCCTGCCCTCAACTTACTCAAGTTTTTGTTGGAATTGAAAGATTAGTCCAGAAACAAAACTGTCAGCAGAAGAGCGGTTACCACAGTCAGTGTAAGGAGACAAATCAGTTCTCCTTAGTCTTCCTTACCCTTCCTAGAAGGAATCCAAAGGGAGAGTTGATGAGGTAGCTATCCTGGGGATCCAATGATTAGCAAAATACTCGACAATAAAAGATGTTCAACAACTATGTGTTACATGAAAGAATGAGTAAATGAATGGTCACTTAAAGATTAGAGAAGAATAGATTTTGTAGCAACTGAGTTTATTCACTTCATCTAAACTTATGCTCTTTACTAAAATCTAGAATTAAAATGCCTAGAGAAAAATGTAAAAACAATGTGTAACATTCGCTAAAGAGATGACAATCTTTCATTTATTCAATTGACAAATATTTTTTGACACCTATGGTGTACTAAATCCTGGGCTAGCACTTGGCATGAAGATTAAAAACATAAGCTCTGCCTCAACGAGAGTTTGGTTCAGTTGAAAGGGCAGATATCAGACAAATAATGACCAAACAATGTGTTAATACCTATCCTAAGTTACATCGTGGGAGTACAAGGGAAGGGGGGGGCAGGTATCAGCTCTAGTGAGTCTATGAAGGGACAGTTGAGCTGAATCTCTACAGCGTGAGCAGGAAATCAAGATGCGAAAGAGAATGGTATCCCAGGCCGGGAAAGCAGACAGAAGAACAAGGAATGGGACTGTAAGAGCATGATGACGTTAGAGAATAGTAAGTAGTTCAGTATCTGGTTCATAAAAGAAATGGAATGGCATAGGGAAGAAAGGAGGAAGAAAGAGTGGAAGCAGAGGAAAAGAAAAGTAATGGGGAACTGAAAGAGCTTAGATAAGAGTTTGACAAGTAACATGGATTCTGCCTAGAATACAAGTTGGAGTTTAACTTTATAGAAATGCGGTACCACCGAAGGATTTTAAGCAGGAGTACAACTGGATCAGATCAGTCGGGAGAACAATTTACCTAACCAGATCAACTAAATCAGTACCCTTTTTTCTTCCACTTTGACTCCCCAGGTTCCCTTCTGGAAGCTTTGAATTCAGTGAAAGCGAAAACCTTTCCAGATAGATACTATCAGATTTTGTTTTTACAAAATAACAGTGTAGAAAACGGTTTAGAATAGAAGGAAAATAGAGTCAGGAGACTGTTTAGGGACTATCTTAAGGACAGTATTTGGGGGTAAAATTCATAAGACAAGGATTAAATTAGTCACAAGTTAAGAGACACAGGATGGACTAGAAGTTAACTCTGAGGTTTCTAGTCTGGACAACAGAATAGTTGATGAAACATTGATTGAAAGAAGATTAGAACTGCTACTTTAACTCCAATATAGAGGCACTTGGCCCTCAAAATAATCCTGTAATTTTCATCACTATGTGGAACTATTATGTGCTTAAAGGGATGATGAGCAAATGGCATAATTTCCATCTGTGTCAGAAAACAGCAAGGAATACTTTAATCCAGAGAAATCTCTCAGAGATTAAGGAAAGTATTATCATAAAATATTATAATTTAGCAAAGGTATAGTTTATGTTTTCTGTGTCCATGGTGTATGCGAAGGCAATGCTACATTGGATTTAAGGATGAAAAATCCATTTCAGTTATAAAGCCCCAAGTTCATTCACTCTCAACTTCCTGACTTAAAACACAATCTCGAATTTATCTCACCTGGGAAGAGGAGTGTGCATTGGATTTCTTATTAAGCTTTAGGCTCAAAAACCTGTGCAACTACTTAAGGTCCGAAAACAATGAACGGTGATAGGTGAGCCACATCGCCTGTGATGGTCAAACCGACCGTGTGGCGGCACGTCGGCCAGCGGTGGACCCTCTCGGCCTTGCAGACTTTCACCTCCACTGCCTCAAGCCTTCGGGGAACCAGACCTGTGCATTATTCATTTTGCCTTTGGCACCAAAGGCACACACTTTCAAATACGTGGACAGATGGATGGACATAGCTATGCTAATAGTCACTTCCCTTTTGCAAAATGTATCTGAAAATCCCATTTTCCCAAGCTTCCCCTCAGGCATTTTAAATACTCAAAACCAGGTAAATTTTTCCATTTTAAACTGAAGTTAACAAGTATTCTACTATGCAGGAGTTTTACTCAACTCCGAAAGGAAAAAGCATCTTTTTTTAATTTTCAGCAGCTTAAATATGGTTTTGCACAATAAGCTACTTCATTTGGTTTTTAATCTGTATCAAAACTAGACAGAGAAATTATTGCTACTTTCTAACTGGCTCTAGCAAAGATTTTATCCTATGTTCTTACTCTTTCTTTTGTCTCACAAATCACAGGAAATTAAGGATAAAATGTGTATTAACAATGTTTACTTTACAAATGCAAACGAGGAAAGTCAGGAAACATTTTAATAAGGTTCTCATAGACATTTTAATTCACCCACGCTGTTCTCATGCAAAACCATATATTCTTGTCCAATTTTCTAAATATTTAGTTTATCGAGGAATGGATATGTGTGGGTAAATCTTTGTTGCCAAGAGGATATTCACTTTTGTTTTTGTTGACTTAAATTCGCAACCTAAATAAACTGAATTGTTAAATTGTCTTACATGTCACATACTCACAATTAAGAGCTGAATTTTTCTTATTGTATTTCATGGTAACACCTATCAGGGCATCTAATCAAAGAGACCATTCATAATCCACTGTGCCTCCACAAACTTCGTTCTTTTTCCTCTTTGATTTACTATCTGAGACATACCAAAGATGATGTGACGCATAAGTGATTTTAAATCCCATACAAATTCTTCCTGGCATTGGTATTTTTGCCTTTCCAGTCAAGAAGAGCTTTTTCTGGTGAACTCTTTAATAGAGACCTTGAAGAAAAGAAAAGGGATGTGCAAAACTGAGCATTCTGCAAAGGGCTTCTCTAAAAGGATGACAATGTCATCTTCTCACTCAGTTCTGCCTGGTCTAGATTTGATAGCAACAAATGGTTTCCTTTTCATGAGTCCTATGCAAAACATTTTAAGGATCTAACTCGAAAGCAACAGACATCTTGACATCTAATCACAGCTGCCTAACTGCATATTGCTGATATTCCATTATTATTCCAAATCAGCTTATTTATGTCTTTATGTGTTTCTCTAGTGACTAAACCAAAAATTCCAACAGAACTGTTTTTAAATCAGTTGCAAAGCTGGAAACCATCAAAATGATAAGGCACAAAATCCTACAGAATTCACCTTTTAGCTGCTATCAAAGGAAAGAAAAGCAATATATATATGAAGGTCATTCAATGCAGCCACAACCTTGTTTCTAATAAAAGTAAATAAAATGTCATGTGTGCATATATTGAACAAGACAAAGAAGAGAAGTTAGGTCTAGCAGAGATTTTTCACTGAAGTACCCATTTTCATTTGACAATCTCTGTGAGAAAATCAAGTAAGTCTAAGGTTTAGCATCTGTATGTGCCTATTTCCATAAAAGAAAAAGTTTAAAAGAAAACAGTAGGGTAAGATGATCGATCAAGAGAAATAATTTCTCTATAAGGAAGAAACGTTCAATTTTTCCCCAAGGACATGGTGAGAACTATAACCTGCTTGCAATCCATATTGTCAATGGGAAATGGCTGCAATAGATTTCTGTGGGGAGTACGGACACTAGAACATCGGCGAGGGCTCCTTTACAGTTGCTGTGAGGGTCAGACCTCTGCAACTGATAGGGAAAATCAGGGCCCTATAGAGGCTGAAAGGCCAGCACCTGCTTGTTAGTAACCATATTGACTGCCATGAACTAAGAAACTGCCTCCATCTTTTCAGGACATAACAAGCCTCTGGAGTTCTTAAACAATCTATAGAGAAGAGCCCTAATAAGACTAATGTAATATTGCTTTGATAACCCTGGAGAGTGAGGCTTCCCAATCTGTTTTTAACCCTTAAAAAAAAAAAAAGGTGGGGGTGCGAGGGTAGCTCAGTGGTAGAATTCTCGCCTGCCATGCAGGAGACCCGGGTTCGATTTCCAGCCCGTGCACTTCCCAAACAAACAAACAAAGATACCAACAAAAACAAACAAACAAAAATTCAACAAACGGTCCTGCAATAATGGGATACTCATATGGAAAAAGAATGAAATATAACCCCATTATACAGTATACAAAAAAAAGAAGGTGAAGCATATAATATTTTTATAACAGTGTTGTATTTCTTATCTGCTTCAATAGTTAAATATAAAGAGACCTAGGAAATTCAACTGAAATACAAAGTAGGCAAAAATATGCTAACTCTAATAGTTAATATGGCTATCACTGGCTCTCTGCTACTTTGAAGTGATTGGTCTACATTGAGTGGTAAAAGTTCCTTGAAAAATGAAAATTCCAAAGGATATTTATTAAGACTTAAGCTTTTTATAAATGGTTTTACGAAAATATTGAATGTGGCCCTAAATAAGTCTATATATTTGTGAAAAATGTCTAATGCCAAATGTAAGGATCATATCCGTTCTTGACCCTTCAGCTGGGAGCCAAGTTCAGGAAGGTACCTACAATTTCTCAGCTCCTTCTGGTAGGTGACCGCTCCCTCTTACCTATTACTCAACCCTTGCCTAGGTTTGAGTAATTACATCAGTTGCCCAAAAGAAAATATTGGACTCTAATCTTACAAAGTAAATAACACTTTGAGTTTATAGAAGGCGGGAGTTTCCAAAGGAAATCCCACAAATCATATTCTCCCTATGTGGACCCAGACATGTACATCAATACATTCCAGCACACTTCCTATGGATCAGCTGAAGTCAGATTTCTACAGGCAATACTTCTTGGTGCCTACCATACCAACTAAATACATCTACTGCCGGTATTCCATAACTAAAGTAATAGGCCTGATCAGAAAGAATGTTTTCTATCTTAGACCACCTCTGTAGCACTACCTCAAGTTTTAGAGACCACAATTTAAGAGAAGAGATTGAGTAATGGGAGTATGACAAGGAGAATAATCAAGATTCTGCAAGTAATGTCAAATGGCAAACGACTGAAGAAGAACTAAAGATATTTAGCATGGGGGCAAAGAAAAACTCATGCTCTTCTCATTACTTTTTTATAGAAAAGGTTTGTTTTGTATAGAAGAGACATTTTTCTATTGGATATCTGAGACAAGCCATTTTCAGTCTATATAAGGGAGTACTTTCTCATAATTGGAATATACTGCTTTGTAAGACACAGGGGTCACCTTCCTGAAAAAATTCCCATCCAATTCACCATCTGTTAGTAATGCTTTAGAAGATAATTTTGAACTAAATAAGAGGTTGGACTTTGAACCTCTAAGATAGCATTAAATTCCAGATTCCTAATAGCTCATACATTTGGTTAGCCCATAACATATTATACTTTAAAAATCTTGCATGAGAATACTAAATTAGATGTGGAGTCAATAGTTTCTTTCTGAAGCAGCTCCATAAACCAAAACCACTTGATTTTAATGTGAGTAGATATAATTCCCATTACCTTACAGAGTAGATTATAGTTAAATCCATGAAAGTATGGTCTTCACTAAATTCAGATTCAAAGCCCTACTCCACCACTATAATCTATAATCTAGGCTAATCAAACTCACTAAGCTTTGGTTTCCTTATCTAAAATGGAACAATCATGTTTAGCTCACAACATTGTTGTAGGTTTAAAAGAGATGAAGAATGTAAAGAGTTTAGCAAAGTCCTTATAACAAAGAAATCCTTCAGTAAAGGACAGCTATTATTCTTAGACAACTCACAATTCCCTGCAATGCCCCTACAAGCTGAACCATAAATGAGCCTTTCTCCTACAATGAATACTTGACATGTTCACCCCAGACATACACATATAGGGGAGGTGAGGAGAAGAGGGAGGACAAAAAATTTTGTAACATCAGCCATAAACAAATTAACATATCTGAACACACACTCACACACATACCTTTAAATTTTTATTTTGAGAAACTGCAGATTCACATGCAGTTGTAAGATACAGAGAGATCCTGTGTATCCTTTACACATACTTTCATATATCATGTTACTTTCTTGTATTGTTAGGCTATGCTGTCATTTTTTTTTCCTCTATCCAAACTATTGACGCAAACCAAGAGTGGAAATAATAAATGTTGCTGAATTGAACTGGCCATGAAAGTACCTCAAAACTAAGAAATCATCCTCCCCTGGGCCTCGTACAGTCACTCTCATTTTTTCCCTCATGATTCTTCCTTGAGGAGATCCATGATGAGTCTTCTGTAGAGAATGCCTGACCACTACTTTGTGAAAAGCAGAATCCCTATTCTCTGAGGCTAATCTTATTGGGTTCTTGGAAAATGACAGTATTGTGATACAGGCAAAAGAAGTAGTTTGTGTTTAACATGGTAATATTTCAACACCTATTGAATAGATCAATTAATTTATTCCAATACTGGGATGAGACAGTATGTTTTCTTTCCTCTAAAAACAATTAATTAATCGGTATTGATTGAGCTTTGGGGATATGACTGGATTGTTTTCAATACAGTTGGAGGCTTTCATGTGGAAAATTCTCT
Source organism: Myrmecophaga tridactyla (assembly GCA_004026745.1). Classification (NCBI taxonomy): domain Eukaryota; kingdom Metazoa; phylum Chordata; class Mammalia; order Pilosa; family Myrmecophagidae; genus Myrmecophaga; species Myrmecophaga tridactyla. The sequence goes on from PVIY010005838.1 coordinate 80,922, forward strand.
ATTTAGCAATTACATGCACTAAGAAAACTTGGAATTCAGAAGTGATTCAGTGAATTGCAAGTCATAAACAGGGCAGTTAATATTCAAGGAAGGAAAACCTGAACATGCTTAGCCATGTTCACCAAAAAATATTTTCCCCTAAATGACCAATGAACAGAATCTTACAGGGAGATTTTTTTAAATGCAGAATTCTGCACCAATATGCACCCAACCCATGAAGGTTTTAATTCAATGGCTTGGGATGGTGCCAGAGAAAATGCATTTCTATATAGCTTCACAGGATGTGCTAATTGATAGCCAACGATAAGAACAACTGCTCTAGGCCAGCATATTTCTATATGAGTGTATGCTCATATTAGGAACGAGAAAATGAATACCTCCCTCCACCCCAGCACTCTTGGAATTTTCGAATTTATTGTATTATAAAATCATTTTTTACAATGATGATGGTAAATATCAGTTTTTCAAATTACTTTATGGAGATTATCTAGTTGGAAGAATATGACTCTAAATCATCACAAATCTGAATAGAAATAAAGATTCTATATCCTACTATCAGAATGTTTCACCTGTGACAAAAACATCTCGCCAATATGAGCTGTCTTCTAGCTTATCCAGCAGATGGGAAGGTGGTTGACAAACAGGGTGCCTGCCCATATACACATCTTCAGTGATGAAATGAAGAGCTCTCCATGGCTGAGCTTTTCCCCACCCCCACCCTACCCCAGTCCTAACAACTTACCATGATACCACCACAAATCCTATCCAAATGCTGTCACTATTTGTAATATCAGAATTTCCCTCTAAAGAGAATATAAGGATTAGGAGTAAAATCTCTGGTACTAGGAGTATCAAACAAAATTTTTAATTGAGCCCATCTGAATATGGCATCATTATACACTGGAGCAATAAAGTTAAGCATTGTCACCATCTGTTCTTTAATAGTTTATAAGCATTTTATATTCAGAGTGCCCAAGCTAAAATTTAAGAATTATCCCCTTAGTCTTTGACTCTAAAATGATTTCTGTATTATTCTCACTTCCTCTTCAGTTCATAGACTATTTATAACTATGCTTAAGTGTCAGACTCAAAATAGATATGAATGGCATATAAAGAAAATAATGTGCAAGCAAAACGTTTAGCCTATATCATGCAATGTGAAATAAAGTCTTCTCAACAATACAGAAAGGATAGAGCCCACAAGAATATACCCGTTTGAATATGTTAATGTTTTTGTTTGTTCTTAATTTTTTTCATTTTTTTAATAAATAAATAAATAAATTTTTTTAATAAAAAAAAGAATATACTTGTTTTCATAAAAGGTCTCAGAGGGAAGAATGCTCAATTCAGGAAGTGAGCTCATCTTAAAATATTATCAGATACAACAGATTCAATGAATGAAGGATACAGTAGAATGAATAGGTGGAGGCATCTTTCATATGGACCACAATGCCGCGGTCCCAAATGATTAACACTGAAGGTTCAAGTATATCATACGGCAACAGTGGGTCCTCAGAGGGGCACCTGCATCCTCTGGGAACATGTTAGAAATGCAAATTGTCAGGCCTCCGCCCAGACCTACTACATGAGAAACTCTGAGAGTGGGGCCCAGCAGCCTGTGTTTTAACAAAACCTCCAGGTGATTTTGATGCAAACTTAAGTTTGAAAACACTACATTGCAAGAAAACAAAATCTGTAGATCTGGCCAGACATTTCTTCTCAGTCTGTGAGAATCCAAACCTATCTTCCCACTCCAGTGGTCTCTACTCCAGCTTTGTCTATTCTCTTATATTCTTCTCCTCTTCTTTCTCCCCCCCGCCCCCTTGGCCTTACAGCACTCACACTCATAGGCGACCAAATGAGCATGTGCATGTCAGTCAAAGAACTGAAAACTAGCCCTCGTCTTTTTCTTTTCTTGGATAATTTATTTTATTATGTGTGCATAGTGCTGAGGCAAGGGGTGGGTTTTACACAGTCCCTAATTAAGGAAGACGGCACCACATATTTATCACATTATACTGCTGTGAATTTACCCCTTACCGCTTTTGATACATTTGCATATAATCTTTCATAATTCAATTCACTTGTTTAAATCATTTCTTTTCTTTTCATGCATTTATTCAGAAAGTAAACTTTACTTTGCAGATCACTGGGGACTCCCAGTGGCAATGCCATGTAATTTCAGACTCAGATTTTATTCTGGGGAGCTTTGGGTAATGATAGCAAACTCCTTAAATTTGACCTAGTTGGTAGAAGCATAAAATAGAATCAAAGCAAGAGTTTTATATGAGATAGATTGCATTGGCATCCAAGCTAAAATTTCCCCAGATATTGGCTTTGACCTCTTGCATTTATCAAACTTTATGTTCAGTCACTTACTTAGTAGAGATGATAATCAGCAGCCTTCAGTTTCTGCCAGTCAATTTAAAAACCAACCAAGAATACATATAATAAACTTATCTTATGGCACCTTTTCTCATTAACCTTGAAGCTTTCTCCCTTGAGTTTCCTTTCCTATCATCCTGTCATAGAAGTCCTGACTGCCCAGGGTGTTCACGTCTCATCATTTCCCTCCTCTCAATTCTGGAACATCCCCTGGCTACTCTGACTCACCCAGCCACTCTCCGGTCAGAAATGTCCTCTGAACCTGGCGTTCACATGACAGTCTCCCCTCAGCCTGCCCTCCTCTGATGTCATGAAAACACACTGAGCCTCCCACTCCTGCATCATTTTACTTCCTGTCGCCTGTTTGAGTGCTTCAGCCAGGGTGTGAGGCTTACTTGGCAATATCAACCACAAGGAAATGAGGTGACTGTCACCTGAGCAATCTCAGGCCAATGGCAGCCAAAAGCCATTTCCACTTAGACAAGCACTTTCCTGCTGAAACTGCTGGTGTCCTTCCAGGCTCCTGCTCAGAGTTCCTTTGCCCTCTTCTTCTATGCTGCCTGAGTCACTTCTTGCTGTCACCTTGAAAGACTGCTGAAAGGTGGTTTCCATGAACTGGCCTTCTCGCATCATTGCATGGCTTAGCTCTCTGCTGATACAGTGAGTGTCACACCTAGTAACAGACCTATAAACCTTATAATTGACAAGCCTGGACACAAACATATCGGATGATGTTTTAAAGTTCAACCCCACCTCCTTGGCCTTTTCTGCTGAAAAGTCACCTAAGGGCATCCTACATTTTATTCACTTCATTCTTCCTGAACCATCTTGCAGGAAAAAGAGCAGATTTTGCCTCTACTTCAGCACATCCTTTGATTTTCCCTCATATTCACTGATTTAAGATCACCACATATCTTTAAATTGATTAACATAATATTTGTCCAATATTCCTTACAAAGGAAATTTTACTTAAGTTATTCACCAGGTATACATATATATGTATTTAAAAATCATATTATTAGAGATATCTTATGAAAAGGAGTTATTCTTATCCAGATACATGTAGTTCAACTGTATCCCACTTAAGCTAATTTGCTCTCAAAAGTAAAAAGAAAAAAAAAGACAATATTCACTAAATTAAATAGCTCCATGTTTGCTAGAATAAAATTGAAATTGAGAATTTTCTTTCAGGGCTCAGTGTGGAAAATGTTCACAAGGCAATATCCTGAAAATAGCACAAGCTTTGGCACCATAGAGACTGGAGCTCCTGTGCCACCTGTCACAAGTGTGCAACCGTGGGGAAATTACTCTCACTAAGCCTCAGTATCTTCATACGTAAAATTGGGCTAATATCTCCTAGGGTTGCTGAGAGGACTCAGTAAGATACTATTTGTGAAATGTCTAAAACAGGGTCAAAAGCAGTGAATATTGCATAAATGTACTTGTTTTTCCAGCAGGGGTTAATAGAAGCCACAATTTTTCCAGCAGGTTGTTCAAATGGGTCATACAAGGCTATCTCAAAACCTTTGCACATACTATTCCTTCTGCCCAGAATACTTCTTTCATCTCCTGTGTGGCCTCATGTTCCACCTCCTTTGCTCATCTACATGTTATTTCTCCAAGAAGCCTTTGCTGATTCCCTGATTGTGGATTAGGTTCCCCCTATCATGACATCTAACATTGCTTTGTATATAAGTCTATACACTTCTAATACTGCATTGTAAATGCCATTTATTTCTCAGCGTCTGCCTATTTGCACCAAATTTTAGGTCTCTATGAGAACTGGAACCCTATCTATCTTGTTCCCTATTGTGTCTGCAGTCCCTGCTTCACACATTGTGGGTTTTCAATAAATTATTGAATCAATGAGTCAATGCATGATAATCCTCAGATGGCTTCCTAAAGAGGGAAAAAAATTACAAAGAAACTATAGGGGGTTGCACTAATTGACATTCCTATGATTACCTTTAAGCATCCTTGAATAATTCTCCCCAAAAATGTGAAATCTGTTCCTAATATTTCTAGCACTTTGCTCTCTCTCTCCCCAAGAATGCCATGCAGAATTATTTCTTTATCTCAACTATTTCTCAATTTCTTTTTCCAATATGTGATTTTGAAATTCATTTATCATGTTTGGCATCCTCCTAATTCTTAAATGGACTACCTTTTAATCACAAAGATCCTAAGAAAGAAGGAAATCCTTGGTAGAAAAATGTTAATAATTTACTAGTTGCAAACTGAACTTTTACCTCTGAACAACAGGTAGGTAAAAAACATTACTCATGTTTTTTAATCTAAGAATTTCTTACATTTTTATGGCCTGTCCTTTGGGCTTATTTATGGTGGTTTGTGACAGAGACAACCTTTGCCATTATGATTTATATTCTACCAACAAAGGAGATACAGAAGGAGATAAGAAAACACAAATTAAATCATGACACCAAAAAAATTAATCCAGAGCAGGTAAGGGACTCACTCATAATTTAAAAGTTAAAACAAAGATGAGTATAGGTATACAGACGGCAGACAATGAAAATACAGAAACCTTAAAAACCTGAACTACAATCTCAAGCATTTATCAAATAAGTAATCTTCAGGAAGGCCTTGTGTCCTATATTTGTGATATCATGAAATACAGCTTGGCTATCAAAGTATAGAATAATAAAATGGATTGTTTTAATCTTATTTTGTTTGTGTTTGTTTGAAAAGCCAGACAATATTTTGATAGGGTAAAGTGCTAGTAGTTTGCAGCAGGTATCCAATATTTTCCTGTGTTTTCCTCCTATAAATGCTATTATCACAAAATTAAGTTGGAAATTTGTTTCTGTTTTTAAAGATACCTTACAATTCCTTAATGAAGTGTGCCAATTCTAACATTTGAGTAGATTTCAGAGAAATACAATTGCCTTAGAAACCAAAGATTTGAGAGTATCAAGAGGACAAAATACTGCCTTTGAGTTTGCCCAGTAAAAATACTGTTCATAACAGAGACCAAAGGCCAGTTCGATAGAATAAATAGTCAATAGTATAAACCCAGCAAGATAAATACTATCCAGCTATGCACAATCTGAGTAAAACCTAATGTCCAGCCCAGGAAACCTTAGTAAAAGGAGTCAGTATGACCATGGAACTAATTGGTAATAAGTTGTGTCACCTGAGACAAAAGAATCATATTAATACTACCATGTAATTATATAGAACACAGCCTTTGATTTTATGTGGAACTTGAAGCCGAGCAAATATTGAGATTGGACTTCCAGATAATATCCTAGACTTAATTTCACATCACCAACTCAAATATGCCAAAACCTGGATGTGGAAATCATTTATGAACTATTTCCAGGCTTCATAAATAAAATATAAAGAATTAGGTCTACATACTCACAAATGTCTCCAGTTTTTAAATTTTCCTTTGCCCACATCCCCAACACATTTTCACAAATGTATTTACATGCTCCATTCCCAGTTCTGTTTCTTACTAATGCCTTATAATTTGCTTTTTTTAAAGTACATACTTGACAAATTTTTGCTTTCTCACATATAGATTTCCAGGAAAGCTAAATTAAAATGGAGACAAAAGATAAGACATAGTTTATTAATTTTCTTTTCAACTTATCAATAAGCTGATTTACTTAACGGCTACCTTAATTATTTTGTATCTAGAACCCAAGGCTCCCAATTTGTTTTTAAAATTAGTATATGGAAATCTTTTCTTAGACCAAAATTCTACCCAGTGAAAATGTTTTACTTCCAAAGGATATTCAGAAATTATTTATCTGTTTACATGCAAATGCACTGTTTGAAACAAGTTTGACATGGTCTCCGTCAGTGAAGAATAGGCATTCACAGAGAACCAAGCTCTTGGAACTTGAGATTTAAAGAAATAACAAAAATTCCTGTGTTGTGTTTCTTCATCTTTTTTCTTCCACAGTATTAGTTTTGACATTATTGGTTGCTAAATCTGTTAAGAAGTTACCCAATATCACATCCAAAACAGACACCAGAGTATGCAAATGAAACCAAGAAAAAAATATTTTTTAAAAATTCTGGTAGACAAAAGTTGGTACAAACAAAAAATGAAACAGGATATATAGTTTTCTATATAAAACTTAGTTTTCTAGGGTCAATTAGTATACTCTTTGGTACAAAAACTTCTCTCATGGGTACATGTATGTAATTTTAAGCTGCAGGGCATCACCAGCAGGTTGGTGTATCTGCTGTGGAACAACAGCAGTAACAGCTCAGTAGATACTGATATGCCTTTGATTGGGACAGGTGGAAGAATCTAGGAAAAAATCTCTAAATACATTTATGTCTGAAACCTTAATGTTGGCAGCCTCAAGGTACCATCCTTGCTTGATTCTCTTTCTCTTTCTATTTACTCTTGCTAACATGCTTTACAAACCAGCTTTAAGTTGATGATTCCAAATTTACATCCAATAGCTCAGATCAAACACCTTAAATTCATTCTTGAGTCCTCTCTTGTCCCCACACTCCATATTCAATATAGTGGAAATGTCTGTTGGCTCTACCTTCAAAACACACCCAGAACTGACCACTCTTCATCCCCAGTGCAAACTCCCTGTTGTGAGCTGCCATCCTTTCTTGCCTGGTGGCTGTCACTGCCTCTGTGCTGATCTCTTGCATCCAGAACATTTTGTTCTCAAAACATCAGCCAGAGTGGTCCCTCCATTAAGCAGTATTATTTTACTCCTCTACGCAAACCATCTAGTCATTTTCCATTTCACAAGCGCAAAAGCCAAAGGCTTTTCGATGACCTAAAAGGTGGTGGTGGACATTGTAACATGCTACCTAGATCCCCGTGGAATGACTGATTATGCTGCTGGACAGACATTGTTGACAGACATCCCTCAGCAGCCAACCCCTACAGGAACTGCTTCAGCTGAGAGGAGTCATCTCACTCAAGGTCACAGAGCCTTCCCAGGGCATTCACATCCAATGACTGAGCAACACGGGGCTAGAAAAGAGAAACAGTTCTCATTTTTCCCCATTTTATTTGCTTACCTTTCTGTCTACATATTTCATTTTGAATAAAGTACTTCATTAGTTTTAAAAAATAAAGTTTGAAAACTACTGTTTTAAATACATAAAGACAGTGCAAAGGCTAAGAACATAGGCTTTGGACTCAAGCAGACCTGGGCTTGAGTGTCTACCTCTGCCACTCTGCTATTGTGTGGCCTGGGGCAGGTCACTTCACCCTATAAATAAAGAAACCTCAGTTTCCTTATTTGTGAAGTAGGGATAATGATCTTACTTATATTTCTCATAGTGGTTGTGAGGATTAAATAACTCTGTGAAAGGTATAAAGAGCCATGTAAATATTGGGAATTATTGAGGGATGGTCCTATGAGATATGAATACCGAAATATGTGCTGGGAGTCTATCTGCATTCCAGCTTAGAGATCAGACTGAGAGGAAATGGTCCTTTCGGTTCTGCCCAAAGCTGAAATGATTGATCCTAGGAGAGCCAAGGGCATGGTGACAGACCAGCAAACATTACAGGGGACACTGAATAGTGGTTACTCTCTAATACAATCTAGGCAGTTACATTGTACAGAATCTTTTTTTTTTACCTCCTTGCATCGACTTTATTTCAGATTTTATTCTCATCTCTAAAGCCTGTGTGAAAAAAATCACACAGGAGTTTAAATATTTCTGATTTCATCAGAAGATCTTTAAATTTTAAAACCAGCCATATGTCTGATTATTGGATATTAGAGGACTAAATCTTTTCATATGTATTTTCAGCCAAAAGTTTTACAGTTTAATTCTTTCTGTGATATAAAATAACTATATTTAGTTTGAAAATAAAGCAATTACTCCCCTAAAAATCCAGCTGTTTTTATTTACCTCCATTCATTTCTCATTTAATTGAGTGAAATGTCCTTTTCTATAACTGCAAATCCACAAGCTTGATTGATTTCAGAGGTTTCACTAGAGGCCCACCCTGCAAAGCAGAGATGACAGACCACCTATAATTCAGCACTAATGCAAACCACAATAGTCTAACATTTACTGTTATATTATGTATCTGGCTTTTCAGGTTTATTTGCAGATCAGACTATAGTTGATTTCTTGATTACTAAAGAGAGAATCTTATAATCCTATGTTTAAAATAATGATGTTTCATTTTAAAGATAACATTATTAAAATTGATCATTCTGCAATTACACATTAAAAAATGGTCACTGCATGAAGTATGATAGAGGGATTAGGAGAACAAACATTTTTCTTGCCCAGTGACCACATAGTATGACTTTGGCAACAGGCAATAGTTCTTTTTACCACATAAGTAGGAGGCAGTTCTGAGTCCTGATACAGATAGACTTGGAGCAAATTTCTTAAATCTTCCCGACCAACATGCTGTATCTGGGAAAAAGTCTATGTGGGCTGAGGCAAACGTGAGTATCTTCTATTCTCATTACTTTATGTATCTGTGTGTGCCTATGTGAGTGTGTTTCCCTTAAGTTAGACACTGTTAAGTTAGGCCTATGTGGTTCAGGGTCTTCTTTAATATTACTATCTACTTGAAATTGTCCTAGCACTTCCAAATCCTTATTTGTGGATATTATGTACTCTTCTGATTTTTCTTCATAGCTTTATACAACTTAATATTCAGACTAGGAAAACTGGAAACTTCCTCCAGGTCAAACAACTCCCTAAATCTATCTACAAATTTATTTTCTTTCTCCAACCTGAATTTCATGACCCAGAGGATGATAGTAGTTTCTTTGCACAGATAATCAAAGGTAATGAGGAGTTCTTCCAGAAAAGGATGAGCGTAGACAACATCTGCTGCCAGGATATAGTCAAAATTGTTTAAAGATCTGGGGAAGTTCTTATCTAAATCAACTCCCCAGGAAAGTTCTTTAACCTGAGGTGGGTGCTTGCATTTCATTTTGGTGTTCCGGGAAATATTGTATCGCAAGTTCCCAAGTACTTCAGGTAAATCTGTGGCAGTCACATGAGCACCTATGAAACAAAGGGCAGTAGAAAGGTCATCCTCGTGGGATAAGGTAAAATAATCAAGTTGCAAGCCCACATTCATTCTGCAATTTTGCACATTGCTAGTCCTAAAGAAAAGACTGCTCAGTAAACACAGAAGGGGAATGCTTTTCAAAATGGATATTAAGGCAGCTATATGCCTCCCCTTAAATTTTTTTTTTTATTTTTAAAAATTTTATAAAACATCTTAAGATTCCCATGGTACTTTTGAGGTCCATTGAATTTTTCTGTTCTCCTGGATTTTTGTTTGTTGTTTTCCATTTATCTACATGCTGGGAGAAAGGTAATCAAGAGAAAGAGAAATTCAAAATATTTGGTAACCTCATGGAACAATCAAGAGTCATCAATGAAAGATGAATAAGTACTTCCCTAAAAGATTCCTGGTCTTCACTAGAGACCAAAGGAGTATATATGACCTTGGCATCCATAGTTGAAAGGGAAATGCTCTAGTGTGAGAAGTAGGAGGAAAGAAGACTTTTCAATCATTACTTTTAAAGTATCATGACATCCATGTTCATGACCAAGTTTTTCAGCTTGACTCCGTCATAAGTGTTAAATTTTCCCAAAATATGTTTAAAACTTAGCCACAACACACTTATAGTGCTCATAAAGTCCAAGATCATAGATGCAGGGCAGAATGCTCAGATGAGGACAATATAAACAACTTCTGCATTAAAAGTGAATAGTCATGGTCATTTTAAGGAAGAAATTAGAAGGACCAAACTTGTAGAAATTAATCAATAAATAACCAATTTAAAAATGGTTCTTAATACAAAATCTGAGCAGTAGCAAAACCTGAAAATAACCTGCATATAAATCAAGGATTGGCCAATTCCACAGCACCAGACAAGAACAGATTAGGATAAAAAATGGGAAAGCAAAACTGGAAGATGGATCTAGTTCAGCTCAGACCAAGTTAGAATCTATTTCTTAGCCACAAAGGTGTTTTTTCTAGCTATTGGTTATATTTTGTGAAAATACTAAAATGGGAGGGAAATATACATATCACCCTAATAAAATCACAGAAACACAAACATGAGCATTCTAGTCAGGAGGAGGGAGTCCATCATTTTCATCAAAGCTTTTCAGGTCCCAAGATCAGGAAAGAATACCCACTGGCCACATGGATTGTAAGCTAACTATTTAGAACTTTG